>JARHVA010004542.1:160000-245000 GCA_037957365.1 Torreya grandis | reverse complement strand
AAAAAAATACTAGTTTTGATTATAAAAATAAAAAAATTACTTAGGGAATATATGCGCTACTACTAGGTTGAAGGGTTTTAATCCACTGATGGAAAGTAAGTTTATCATTGATTTGGTTTCTAAAGATAAAGATAATGATGAAGATGCAGAAATGGGATATTATTTATTAAAATTAGAAACCCTATACCAATGGTAACTAAAATTATTTACCTCCTTAATATTATAAACATCTTAGTAATTTTTATTTTTAGTTTTATTTATCAGAATAATATGCTTACTAGAATTTTGAGTCTCAAATATTTAAATTCAAATTAAATCTAACCATCTCTTATGAATGTCATTAGATAAAAATTGAGTTATAAAAACATTACTATATTTCATACAGGCTTATTATTACCAAGGTAGAAAGAGAGAAAGTAGTTACTCAATAAAGATGATGAGGCACAATGAGGGCCAATGAATGTGTGACTAGGGGTGATGAGAACCCATGATGAAATTATTAGGGATGATGAGATATGATGAGGGTTGATGAGGGAGTCATTAAGAATGATGAGGGTCAATTAGGGGGTGATTAGACATAATAAAGGATGTTGAGGGAATGGTTAAGGTTGATTAAGGATGATCAGGGTTGAGGAGAGATAATGAGGGAGTGACTATTGATAATTATAGATGACTAAGGATAATTTAGGGATTTGTAATTATATTTTAGGTTTTAGGGATTGGGGTTTTATGGTTTACAGTTTATAGTTTAGGTTTTAATGTTTTTTATTTAGCATTTAGGATTTAATGTTTATGGTTTAGGTTTGAGGTTCTGGTGTTTATGATTTAGGTTTTGCATGCTAGGGTTTATAATTTATGGTTAGAGTTTTAGGATTTATAAACTTAAGGTTTAGGGTTTAGAGTTCATTGTTTAGGGTTTATTTTTTATCCTTAGCATTTTGGGTTTATGTTCTAGGGTAAAGAGTTTAGTGTTTAGGGTATATGGTTTGGAATTTAGGTTTTATAGTTTGGTGTTTGGAATTTAGAGTTTAATGTTTAGGATTTGTAATTTGGTGTTAAGGTTTTAAGATTTAGAGTTATAGATTTATGGTTTGGTATATAAGGGTTAGGATTTAAGGTTTAGTGTTTAGGGTTTAGGTTTTGGAGTGTAGGGATTAGTGTTTACAATTTAAGATTTTTTCTTCAATGTTTGGAGTTTATAATTTTTTATTTAAGGTTTAATATTGTGATCTTTGGTTTTAGTGTTTAGGGTTTATGATTTATGTTTAAAGTTTAGAGTTTAGGATTTAGGGATTTATGGTTTTGGGATTATGGTTTAGGGTTTGGGGTTTCAAATTTAGGGTTTAGTGTTTACTATTTATTTTTTAGGGTTTAAGATTTATAGTTCAAGGTTTATTATTTTGTGTTTAGGATTTAAGGATTAGGGTTTAGGGTTTAGGGTTTAGTGTTCAAGGTTTAGTATTTATTATTTAGGTTTTGGGGTTTAAAGTTTAGTGTTGCGGTTTAGTATTCAATATTTATTTAATGTTTAAGGTTTGACATTAAAATTAAGGGTTAAAGTTTTGGGTTTACACTTTTGGGTTCAAAATTTAGGGATTTAATGTTTAAGGTCTAGGGTCTAGGGTCTAGGGTTTTATATTTGATGTTTAGGGATTAGTATTTAGTTTTGAAGTATTAAGATTTAGGATTTAGAATTTAGTATTTATGTTTTGAGGTTAGGTTTTAGTGTTAAGTGTATAAGATTTAGGTATAGGTTTTACAATTTAAGGTTTAGGGTTTAATTTTTAAAATTTTGGGTTTCATTTTTAGTGTTTAGAGCTTATTATTTAGGGTTTGGGGTTTACATTTAATGATTTGGGTTTAAGATTTATGGTTTGGGTTTGGGTTCAAGTTGTAGATTTTCTAATTTAGGGTTAAAGGTTTAGGGTTTAGTCTTATTGTCTAAGATTTATGAATTTTTTTATGTTTTATGGTTCAAGGTTCATACTTTAGGGTTTGGGTATTAGGGATTAGGGTTTATAGTTAAATTTTTAATGTTATGGCTTAGGTTTATGGTTGAGGCTTTGGGGTTTAGAAATTAGGGTTTCATATTTAAGGTTTGGGATTAAATATTTGAGGATTAGATCTTAGGTTTTAATATATATGGTTTATATTTTAAGGTATGGGGCTTAGGGTTAAAGATTAAAGGTTTAGGAATTTAGGTTTAGGGTTTATGGTTTACGATTTTGGTTTAGAATTTGGGGTTTAGGCATTAATGTTTAAGGGTTATAACTTATGGTTTTAGGCTAAGGGTTAATGGTTTAGGGGATAAGTTATAGGGTTTAGGATTTAGTGTTTAGGGCTTATCTTATTCCATTAAGGGTTATGGGATAAGGGTTTAGGGCTTAGTTTTTGGGGTTTTAGTTTTAGGGTTATGGGTTTAGGGTTTATGGTTTTGGGATTAGGGTTTATCATGCAAGAACTAGGGTTTATTACTCAAGATTTAGGGTTTAAATCTTATGATTTAGGGTTTTGGGTTTGGTTTCATGATTTAATGTTTTATGGTTTGGGATTTAGGGATTAGGTTTCTATGGATTGGGGATTAGAGTGTAGTTTTTTAGGTTTATTGTTTAGGTTTTTAAGATTTAGGGCCTATGGATTTTGGATTGTGGTTTTTGGTATTTGGTTTGTTGCTTAAGTTTTATGGTTCTAAAATTTATGTTTTAAGGTTTAAGTTTTATGGTTTTAGGACTTTGTGTCTATGTTTTTTAGTTTGGGGTTTTTGGGTTTTTAGTTCATGGTTTAGGGTTTGAGGTTTAGTGTTTTTAGTTTAAGGTTCATGTTTTTGAATTTTATTTTTAGGGTTTAGTGTTTAAGAGTAAGGGTTTATGGTTAATAGTTTATGGTTTAGTGTTTAGGATTTATGATTCTAGGTTTGTGGTTTGGGGTTTTAGGTTTAGGGTCTATGATATAAAATTTATGAATTCAATTTTTAAGGTTCTATGTTTATGTTCTAGCTTTAAGGTTTTAAACTTTAGGTTTGGTGTTTATGTATCAAGGTTTTAGGTATAGGGTTTAAGGTTTATTGTTTGGGTTTAACATTTAACATTTAAGGTTTAGTTTTAGATTTTAGGTTTTAGGTTTTACGTCTTAAGACTTAGGTTTTGTAAATTATTGTTTGGACCTTAGTGTCTAGAATTTAGGTTTTTAGTGTTTGATTTTAGGAATTTAGGTTTAGGTTTTATTTTTTAGGGTTTAGTGTTTTAGATTAAGTTTTAAGGAGTATGGCAAGGGTTTTGGGTTTTGGGTTTTGAGGTAAGGATTAATCATTTAGTTATTTTGATTTAGTTTTAAGGTTTAAGGTTCATGTTTTAGGGTTTGGTTTAATGTTTAGGGTTATTATGTCTTAGGATTTTAGGTTGTATAGCTAAAGATTTTAGATTTGGATTTTTGAATTTAGGGTTTAGAGTTTATTGTATTATAGATTAGGGTTTATGGTTATGGTTGTGGTATTTGGGGATAGATTGTAAGGCTTTGATTTTGGCATTTAATGTTTTGGTTTTAAGTTTATGGTGTAGGATTCATTATTTAGGGTTAGGGTTTAGGATTTAGTATTTAGAGTTTACTTTTTAAGGTTTTGGGTTTAGAGTTTAGGTTATAGGGTTTAAATTTTAGTGTTTCTAGTTTATATTTTAGGGTTTTAGGGTATATGATTTAGTTTTTATGATTCAAGGATTATGGATTAGGGTTTGGGGTTTAAGGTTTAGGGTTCAATGTTTAGGGTTCTTAGTTTAGTGTTTATAGTTTGGCATTTTGGGTTTAGGGTTAATGGTTTAGGTGGAAGTAGACTGCATTACTATGGTTATATACATTCATTTTGGGTATGAGTTATCGTATCATGACTAGAATTAAATATTATGTATGAATGATTGCATACCTACATGTGCTACTAGTTATGTGGCAGATGTAGTGAATAAATGATTGTATCATTACTATATATGTTATATCTCAAATGTAACATGATAGTCATTTATGGATATCAATAGACCAATTTATTAAAATCCCACGTATTAGTTAGGAATTGCACATGAATCCACCTTCAAGCTGTTTATATGATTATTTGTAGTCACTCCTTTCTATATATAGGTGAGAATTCCCCCTTTCCTTTCTATATATAGGTGATAATGTCGCCTATGATAGTTTTTAGTTATCCTTTTAGAATGACCCCTTTTCTTTATCATTTGATCTAATAATTCACCCTATAATGATTTTTAACCATGATAATGCCCCCACTCCATCTAAGATGTGGCTCAACTATTAAATATGTTATCAAGTAATCAATATATGACTCATGTGATATAAATATGGTAAGGATTACTTATGGGTATTGAAGATCAAGATATGTCTTAGGTATTCAATTGGATATTGCATAATCAATTAGGTGAGGCATGCTCAAGTAAGTAGGGAAGAAAAAATAGGTTGGTAAGGAATAATCAAATACACAAAGTATGTGTGTCACACTCAGGTATAAGCAGTTAAATAAGGCATAGTTAAGATTAATATATGGCTCAAGAATTTAGGTAGGTCTTACTCAATATTAATATATGGACCTAGTATTCAATAATTTATGGCATGTACTCATGTTGGTAATGTATGTAGGGCATACCCAAGTAGATAAACTAGGTAGGACATACTCAAGTATAGTCAAGTAAGTAGGGAATAGTCAAGATAAAGATATGGCTTGTTTAAAAAATCAGGTATGGCATACTCAAGTAGCTAAAGTAGGTGGGGCATATTCAGGTAGTTAATGTAGGTAGGCCGTACTCAAGTAGGTAAAGTAAGCATGCATTACTCAATGGTATAGATATATTACATACCTAAAATGATTTGAAATTTTATTTATCATTATATATTAGAAAATACTAAAATTTTGAAATCTAAGTATTGATCAGAAAGGATTTTGAAAAACTAATTTCTAAATGCTAAATCCTATAGATCTATAATCAATTTTAGAACATGCAAAGTGACCCTAATTTTTTCTATTTAGTTAAATAAATTTAAATTATGAGAATATAAAATTAAATGTAACCTTATACTTATCTTAATAAATATTTATATCTCAAACTAACCAAATAATAACTTATTTTAATTCAAAGGACATACACCCTTTGCCTAAATATATAATTCTCAAAATTAACAAACACAATAAAAACCTATTATAACTGAAAGGGTGTACACCCTTTTCTCAAAATGGTGTATTCCCTTTAGGAATATGAGTAACCCAAATCATATTTGTAATGGGTTTTTATTAAATACAATGGCCTATGTACTTTAAAAAGGGTGTACACCATTTTAAAAAACATTTTGTGTTTCATTTTTTCCCTTGACTTTTTTCATCCAACCTTAATTTTTGTGTGGTATGGGGTTTCAATAAGTTATTTAATTTTAAAAATTTATTGATTTGTTTCATAAAAATATTTAGAATTAATTTTTCACTTACATTTATTTAATTTTTCTTATTTTAGAGACTCTATTCTTATAGTCTATAATTTTGTAGCTACTATCATTATAGGCTACACATTTTTCTATTTATAGACATCATGATACACATCCATTGGATGGAGCTAGTCATGAAATTTGTATTCCACATACCGTATGGTATTTTAAAAATGCCTAGGATATACTAATGTACACTATCTAGGAAGCTATACCACCCATTTTATTTTATAGTGCATTGGTAATTGGTTAGCCTTAGAATGTTAATATTAGATTACACTTGAAACCAAGTTTAGGAGGATATGTGTATGGTTTTACATAAATAATTAGTGTTCTAAAATAGAAATCTAAAACTCTTTAAAAGAATATAAATTATATTTGAGAGCATAAAAATCTTTCAATAGAGTTTTTAGAGAACCTATTATACCTTTCTTTCTTGTATTATGTGCTTAAATCACTATATTACCTTGTATATGCTAAATATATTATTACTTTAAAGAACTTTCCTTTTATTTAAATAATTTTTAATATAGTATGGATGAAAAATAATTATGAATTACATTTTATTATGATCAAGTTGAATGGATAAATAAAAAATAAAAACTTATTGATGATGATGAGACTAAGATTCTCCAAGAATGAAATTTTTAGGATCATCTTACTAACCCTTGGGAAACTACATTATCCTCTTTGATAAATCCATTTGAAAATATTATTAATTTTATAGCATAAATAAAGCTCTTCATATCTTTTTAAATAGCTATTTAAAAACTTTGGAAGATTCTACCTTAACATCCTCTTGAATCATCTTTAGTTCATCGCTTATACACTATTTTATATTTCTCTCTTGATTCCTATTTAATAATATCCATAGTTTCCTCCTTGGGTTCTCTTATATAAAATTTTTATTCATTCCCGTTGTTTCCTATATTTACCCTTCTTTGATCTTGCCTATACATTCTTATTTTCATTCTGCTAGAGAACCCTCTTTTATCACACCCCTTGATTCTTAGGTGGAACCTTCATTGTTATTGCCTATATATTCATCCTTGAGTTATCTTATATAATCCCATTTTTTTACTTCATTAAACTCTACTCTAGAGTCTTATTTTCTCACCCCTATTGGATGCCCATTGGATTCTAATATGGAACCATATTTGGTTGAGCCCATAGTTTCCCTTATAGGTCCTACTTAATTATCCACTATGGATATGACCATAGCTTAGTCTCATTTCTCATTCTTACATCCTTTTGTATAAGCCATTTTAGTGTAGAAATAATTTCCATGTCATAAATAAGTTAAAACTTATGATTTTACACCTAACCTTTATATTATGTTTGATTAAAACCTTTGTAACATCCTTTCTTACAAAACCACTTCACACATCTTATACCTACCACAGGATAATAAGCACTTTGAAAAAACTAATTTAACCTATTTTCCTAAGGATTAATATGGCCCTATTGGTAAGAGACTACTTCTTATTAACCTACTATAGTTATCATCCCTACATGTCCTAACTCTCTAACTTTTCCACCCATAGTGGAAACCAAGTTCATTTAATTTCCTTGTCCTATTAGCTATGATCAAATTCACCACTATAGTTACTATGATGAGGATAAGTATGATGATGATTATGTCTATATCGATTATGAGAATTCCCCTCCTCTCCCTAATTTAGATACTTCACAACCTTCTTTTTCTAATCATGAGAACACACATATTTTTGGGCATGATAGATTTGTTCCTACCTTAAGAAACTAGGCATGTGACCAAGGATATATTAATATTTGATCCCCATATTACATATTATATTTTGCCTTGTCACAGTACCTCAATATCAAAAACTAATGCATCTACAACACTAAACATTTTTAAAGAAGAGGTCATCCTTGGCTATACTTCTTCCATTTGTAATAGTGTGCCTATGGATAAAATTAACAATGTTATTCAACACTTAAACCATCCTCTCAAAGATATTAATATCCATTCCCAAGTGATCACTTATTTAATACATGGTGTAAGTTATTTAAAGTAACAAGTACATAATTTATCCTTATAAATTAAACCATACCACGTTTATTGTTGACCCTATTGTGTGTAATATTTTATATTAATATTATCTCCTAACTTCCAACCTCCTTTATTTTCCATATTCTATGTAAATTATGACCCTTATTTTCACTTGAAATTTGTTCACAATACCATGAATTTATATAATTGTAGCCTTTTATTTTTACAATTATTTCTCAAAAAATTAACATAGTGCGCACTTTAATTGTTTGAGTCTATTTGTAATGGATTCATGTCCACTTATCTTTAGCTAGAAGAATCATTATTAATTAAATGTTTTTATAATAATAGACCTAATGTTAATTTAAAATATACCCTTTTTAGATCAAGTTCTAAATTAACAAGTTTGTGGCTATATATTCAATATTTAAAACTAGTATACATATATTTTATTTTTACAATTATTTCATAAGAAATTAACATACTATACACTTTATTTATTTGATTCCATTTATTATGGGCCTCTATTCTCTTATCTTGATCTAGAAGAATCATTCTTAATTAAATATATTAATAATAATGGACCCAATGTTAATTATACCCTTTTTGTTCCAAGGTCAAAATTATGAAGTTTTTTAATTATAAATTTAACATTTTAAATTATTATGTATCAATTAATCTAAAAAATCATATATATGGAAGGAAAGTATATATTTTTCAATATCTTATTCATCCAATAAGAAAACTAAATTATTAGTTTTAGATTATTATATTTAGGTAAATATTTAGTAAAATAAATGTAATAAATTTAATTTTTTTTTTATATTAGTATAATATAAATTTATTTTACCAAATACAACAAATTAGGGAAACTCTATATCTTCCAAAATCAATGACAGAGTTGAAGGAGTTAGCATTTAAAATTTAATTTTTTAAATAATTTATGGTTGATACTTAGTTTTTAAAATTTTAGGATTGGAATGTAGAATGATAAATGAATTTTTGAATCATGTTACATATGTTATAGATCTATGGAATTGAGTATGATCTACGTAATTTACCTACTTGATTTTTCCCTATATATTTTAGCTACTTGAGTATACGCTACGCAATTGAATAACTAAGCCATATCTTGATCTTGAGTATACCCTACCTAAATACCTAAGACATATCCTTATATTGACCATTTCCTTCCCACCTTATTGTAACTAATTACTCCATATCTAATTTAACTACCTTAGTATGATCTACCTAATTTACTTACTTGAATTCATATAATACGTAATTGAATACATGAGCAATATCTTGATCTTGAATATGCCCTACCTAAATACCTAATCCATATCTTAATGTTGACTATACCTTACCTACCTTATTTTACTTAACTATACCTTACCTAATTTACCTACTTGATTATTCTTTACCTACATATCCTTCTTTATCCACCTACTTAAGCTACCTACTTGAGTATATCCTACCTAATTGAGTATTCCTTACTCGATTGAATACCTAAGAAATATATTGATCTTAGTTTCCCATATCTAATCCTTATTGTATCTATATCTAGTGATCCATATCTTAAATACATGATACCTAGTTGAATACCTTAACCGTATATTTTAGTAATTGGGGCATTATTAAATCAAGGTATAAATGAGAGGGGTCATTATAAATATATGATTAAAAATTACGAGAGGGTGAATAATTATCTATATAGATAAATGAGATGGGGAACTGATCTATTTATATATAATAAATAAAGGGGGGTTTCTAACCTATTTATATAAATAAGTGACTAGGTAAGATCAAGTAAAAGTATTGAAGGTTAATTCAAGTTGAATTCCTAAATAATTTATCAAAAAAAAATATCAATGGATCTATTGATATGCGTAATTTAAAAGCCTATAACATGTAACCTATATCATATTATAGTAATGATATTATAACTACTACATGGCATCTACCTCATATTGAGTATGACATGTAGGTATGCGGTCCATTATATATGACTTCTACCCATAGTCATGATAAACTTACTCATAGCATACATGAATGTAGCTAATCACCCAAGTAAACTCCATTTTAAATAGAAGGAATATAAACACCTTTCAATTTTTATCTTAAAGATGTATTATTCACTCCAAAACAAATGTCAAAAAGTAGGTTAATCCATGAATGCTTCAATTCTAATCTCATGCATGTAGGGCCTAATTGATTAGTTTCAAATTCATATAGATGAGAGTCATCTTCCACAATTTCAAACACACATAGGAAAATATAACTACCACAATAAATATCACTACTATTTGGGATGGAGGTAAAATCTTTTTAATTTTATTATCTTAGATTCATATCAAAATCACTCATATTGTTATCTCCCTCTCCTTAAATAATATGGATAGAGGGTTTCAAACACATAAATCATAATTCATCATTATCTCTCATCCCTATCTCATCTACCTTCATTATCCCTCATCATCTTTATTTTCCCTGATAATAGTGTCATTTGTCTTTACCATACCTAGTCACTCACCCATTATCCTTAATTTTCCTTCATCATCCCTAATAAATTCATCATCAACCCTCATCATGTCTAATGAACCATAGTCACTTCATTATCATCCTAATCCTCATTAATCACTCCATCAATGGACTTAATTATGCTCAATTACACCCTCATATACCCTCATCATCCCTAATAAATTCATCATCAACCCTCATCATGTCTAATGAACCATAGTCACTCCATTATCATCCTAATCCTCATTAATCACTCCATCAATGGACTTAATTATGCTCAATTACACCCTAATATACCCTCATCATCCCTAATCACTCCCTCATTATCTTCTATTTCCATTCATCATCCCTTCTCATCCCTAGTCACACCCTCATCTACTGCCATTGTCCTTGCTGGTTCTTAATCACTCCACCATCGATACTCATCATAATTCATCCTCTATAATCACTCCCTTCTCAACACTTATTATCATTAATCATACGTAATCACTATGTCATCATCCCTCATCATCCTTAATTATCTATAATTATCCATAATTATTCCTCATTACTCTATCATTGTCCCTAATCACACCCTCATCAACTCTCATCATCCCTAATAACACTTAATCATTCCTCATACGATAACATTGTGAATGAATCATTCGATCTGAGTATTAAGTCTTCCTTACAAGTATAATATAAAATGGATGTAATAATACATAAAAGAAGATAATATGGATAATGGAGAAATAAATAAGGAATAACTCAACACAAGGGATTATGAAACAAGGATATCTATAATTATGAAGCAACAAATTATTTGGAGTAGGAAGTACATGAGATTGGGACTCAAATGGTATTAAAATACTAGTATAAAACTTTCAACTAATCAATTCATTCATTTCATATTTAGGTGTAAATCATTGATGAACTAGGTCCCTTAAATGCATATAAGATAGAGGTTACATCAAAATAAAACTACCCAATCATAAAAAAAATTAAAATTTATTTTCACCCTGTATTAATAATCATTCAGTTTAATGTGTCATTAATATTAACAATTCATTGTATTTGTTATCTATATTTTCTTATTCTTATACTTCAATTTTTATGTTCTTTTTTATAGGCTTGTACATTTTGGTTTTAGATGAAGAGTTAATATAAAAACGTGTTTGTTTAGCTTACATGGTGTGCACTCAAATTTTTCCAGACTTCATAGAAAACACATATAAATAAGGTGATCTAATATGTCTCTTAACTTATTTTAATTAATGTCTGAACACTTCTCAAAAAGATTGGTATTGATGATACTCAATTATTTTTCGTAATTTTTTAATTTAGGTGCATTATTAAAATTGTCTAAAATGCAAGTGGTATTATGTTATTTGTATCCTTTTCCTCCTACAATTATTTCAAATATCATATATCAAACTAATGAAAATATGGTTCCACAACGCCCAAGTGGGCAATAGGGGATTTTAAAACTATAGGGTAAATCTACTCAACTCAAATTTCTATATGACTTGGAAGCAATTGTGTATAACTATGAATTAAAGTTTGGATATTTTTTAGTTTTAAATTATGTCTCTAGGTACTATTTAAAGGTTTTAATATTTTAAATAAGTGTATTTGAGAAACACATTACTACTTTTGATTATGAAAATTAAATATTTTACTTAGGAAAGATATGCCCTACTACTAGGTTGAAGGGTTTTAATCAAATTATGGAAAGTAAGTTTATCATTGATTTTAATTATGAAGAGAAAGATAATGATTAATATGTATGAATAGGATATAATCTATTAAAAAACACAAACCCTCTACCCATGGTAACTAAAATTATTTATGTCTTTAATATTATAAACATCTTACTGTGTTTTGGGTTTAGTTGCATTTATCATAATAATATGCTTAATACAATTTTGAGTCTCAAATATGATAATTAAAATTAAATCCAAACATATATTGTGAGCATTAATAATTAAAAATAAAGTTATTAAAAACATTACTATATTTCTTATAAGCTTCATATTACCAAAGCAAAAATAGATAAAGTAAATACTGAATAAAGATGATGAGGTACAATGAGAGATAATGAGGGTGTGACTAAGGATGATGAGAACCAATGATGAGGTGATTAGGGATGATGATATATTATGAGCATTGATGAGGGAGTGATTAGGGACTAACTAGCGGTGATGAGGGATAGTGAGGTATGATGGGGGAGTGATTATGGATGATAAGGGTTGATAAGGGTCGATGAGGGGGTGATTAGGCATAATAAGGGCCACTTAGAGAGTGGTTAAGGTTGATTAAGGATGATGAAGGTTGATGAGAGATAATGAGAGAGTGAATATTGGTAATTATATATAACTAGAGATAATTTGGGGGTTATTACTTATATGTTAGGTTTTAGGGTTTAACATTTAGGTTTTAGGGATTGAGGTTTACATGATAGGGTTAAAGTGTTATGGATTTAGAATTTATAATTCAAGTTTTATGGTTTAGGGTTGAGGTTTTGGTGTTTATATTTTATGATTTAGGTTTTACATGTTAGGTTTTATAATTTAGGGTTAGAGGTTTAGGCTTTAGAAACTCAAGGTTTAGGGTTTAGGGTTCATGGGTTAGGGTTTAGTTTTTGTCTTTAGGGTTTTGGGTTTATGGTCTAGGCTCAAGAGTTTAGTGTTTAGGGTATATGATTTGGGATTTAGGTTTAATAGCTTGGTATTTTGTATTTAGAGTTTAAGGTTTATGATTTATAATTTCAGGTTAAGGTTTTAAGATTTAGGGTTATAGGTTTATGGTTTGGTATATAAGGATTAGGATCTAGGATTTAGTGTTTATGGTTTATTATTTAACGTATGTGGTTTAGGTATTGGAGTGTATGGATTAGTGTTTACAATTTAAGACTTTTTATTCATGGTTTGGGGTTTATAATTTGTGATTTAGCATTTCATATTCTAGTCTGAAGTTTTAGTGTTTAGGTTTTACAATTCTGGGTTTGAGGTTTAGAGTTTAGGGTTTAGGGTTTTATGTTTTTGGGATTATGGTTTAGGGTTTGGGGTTTGAGATTTAATTTTTAATGTTTACTTTTTATTTTTTATGGTTTAAGATTTATAGTTCAAGGTTTATCATTTTGTGTTTAGGATTTGGGGATTAGGGTTTAGTGTTCAAGGTTTAGTGTTTATTATTTAGGTTTTAGGGTATAAGGTTTAGTGTTTGGGTTTAGGATTCAATGTTTATTTCATGTTTAACATTTGAGGTTAATATTAAGGGTTTAGAGTTTTAGGTTTAAAAATTAGGTTTTTAGGGTTTAAGATATAGGGTTTTAGATTTGAAATTTAGGGATTAGTGTTTAGGTTTTAAGTATTAAGGTATATGGTTTATGTTTTGAGGTTAGGTTTTAGTGTTAAGTGTATAAAATTTAGGTATGGGGTTTAAAGTTAGGGTTTAGGGTTTATGGTTCTAAATTTTGGGTTTCATTTTTAGTGTTCAAAGTTTATTATTGAGTAGTTGGAGTTTATATTTAATGATTTGGGTTTAGGATTTATGGTTTGGGTTTTGGTTTCAAATTGTATCTTTTCTTGTTTAGAGTTAAATTTTTGGGGTTTGGTTTTATTTATTATGGTTTAGTGTTTAAGATTTAGGATTTTGTGTTTAGGTTTTATGGTTCAAGGTTCATAGTTTAGGGTTTGGGTATTAGGGATTACGATTAAATTTTTAGTATTATAGAATTGGTTTATGATTGAGGGTTTGGGGTTTAGAACTTAGGGTTTAGTATTTAGTGTTTGGGATTTAATATTTGAGGATTAAATCTTAGGTTTTAATATGTACGGTTTATATTTTAAAGTTTGAGTCTTATAGTTTTTTGTTTAGGGTGTAGGGTTAATTATTGAGGGTTTAGGAACTTAGGTTTAGGGTTTAGGGTTTAATGTTTTGGGTTTATAATTTGGGGTTCAAGATTTAATTTTTAATGCTTATCACTTATGGTTTTAGGTTTAGGGTTAAATTTTTAGGGGTTAAGTGTTAGGACTTAGGATTTAGGTTTGGAGTTTAAGAGTTAGGATTTAGAATTTAAGGCTTATTTTATTACATTAAGGGTTAGGGGCTAAGGGTTTAGGGTTTATTTTTTGGGGTTTTGGGTTTAGAGGTATGGGTTTAGGGTTTATGGTTTTTGGATTAGGTTTTATGGTGCAAGGACTAGGGTTTATAATTTAGGGTTTATTTGTTAGGGTTTAGGGTTTAAAACTTATGCTTTAGGGCTTTGGGTTTGGTGTCAAGATTTAGTGTTTAGTGTTTAGGATTTAGGGATTAGGTGTTTATGGATTATGGATTAGAGTGTAGGTTTTAAGGTTTAGGGTTTAGGTTAATATGATTTAGGGTCTATGGATTTTGCATTGAGGTTCTTTTATATTTGGTTTGTTGTTTAAGTTTTGTGGTTCTAACATCTATGTTTTAAGGTTTGAAGTTTAAGGTTTTAGTATTTTGGGTCTACTTTTTTTGGTTTGAGGTTTGTTGGTTTTAGGTTTTAGTGTTTGAGGTTTAGTTTTTATGTTTTAAGGCTCATGGTTTTGAATTTCAAGTTTAGGATTTAATGTTTCAGAGTAAGGGTTTATGGTTAATGGTTTATGGTTTACTATTTATGATTTAAGATTCTATGTTTATGGTTTGGGGTTAAAGGTTAAGGGTTTAGGGTTTAGGGTCTATGATATAAAATTTATGATTTGAATTTTTAAGGTTCTATGTTTAGGTTCTAGGGTTTAGGTTTTAATATTGAGGTTTGGTGTTTATGGATTAAGGTTTGAGCTATAATGTTTAAGGTTTATTGTTTGGGTTTAGGGTTTAAGGTACTATGATATTCTCACAAGTCAAGAAATTTCTAAAATTAAAAGAGCAAGTGTACGGATAATATTTTTTGACGTTAACTTAAAGAAAATCATTTTTTCCTTTTTTTAATTATAGTTAATGATGTGTACATTATTGAGATATAAATTTTGTAAACTTCTAATTAATTTTAAAAAATTTATAAAGGTATTTGTCATGATATGTATACAGTCCATAATTAGTTATGTTGTGTATCAATTAAGTAATAAATGAAAATAATATTTCAACATTGAGTAAAATTAAGTATCCAAAAACTATGTTTTTCCTCTCCAAACCCATATGTATATTTTTAGAAATAAAATTTGTTTTATCAGATGTGTTAGTAAAAATGGAAAAGAGAAATAAATTTTTAAAAAATCATATGGGTTAGTCTTAATGGGTTTTACCCGATTTTCAATAAAGATCGAGAGGCTCATGAGATGTGTAGAGCAAAAAATTTATTCAATCACATTAACATATTTTATTCATCAATTTTATTATAATAAATAGAAAAAATATTTCATATAGTTTGGATTCTACAATCCCTATAATAACTCACCAAACCCCTATTCTAATGTTATTATTCTATTGATAACAATCACTTACATTATTTTTGCTCCATAAATAAATAAACAATATTATAATATTAAGTTGTTTCTCAACAACTTAATATTATTTTAGATAATACTATAAGATGACATGCGACATGTTAGGCCTATTTCCTAACATTCATCCCCTTATTTCTAGCATGGGTCAATAAATTAAAATGTATATCTCAACCAATAATGGATTAAATTACAAACAATCACATTTTATTGAAAAATAACTTTCAAAATTTATTTGAAAAAATGGTCGATCGTAAACTTATTTGAAACACACAAATCTTAAAATGACCTTGACTCAAAAATAAATAAATAACTCTAAAAATTAAAAATTAATATAAAATAACAAACTTTGGCATTAAAAAAAACACACATCTAATAAAATATATACTCAATTTATTATACCAAAAAAAATAAAATAAACAAATCAAAACTTAATATAAAATGTATAAATACATATCTTTAAAAAAACTCAAACTATTAAATAATAATAATTTTAAAAATAAAATGAAATAAAAACTAAACTAAAATAATAATATAAAAAACTAAACATAAAGACATGAAAGCAAACTAAACCAAAAAACTCATGGAATACTGATTAAACTTAAAAAATTGAATACTAAATTAAAACCTAAAAGAATAGAAAATTACCATGATTAATTAAAATCTAATCAAATTTTAGATGAATAAAGATAAAATAAAAAATCTAATGAATACTGAACTAATAAAAATAAATCTTCAAAAAATAATCCAAACTAAATTTAAAACAACATAACCACCCTAAAAAAATCCATTGCCAATGGGAATAGAGAGGTGAATGGTGAATCAAGAGGAGAAGAGAATGGTTAAAAGAGATCCACTATGCATATATCAAGATTTGGGGTTTTAGATGGTTTTTTCCATAAATTTTTGAAGTTAATTTGATTGAAGTTGTTAAGTGGATCGCTATATTTTGAGCTATATTATTAAATTTTCTCACACTTGTCATGGCATCAATATCACAAGCCTTATTTGATCACAATGAGAGATGGAGAAAGAGGATTAAAACTCACATCTAAGGTTGGAAGAGACAGAAACATAGGTGAAATACCAAATAAAATTACCATGAATCCATATTAGGTGCTTGATGATGATCTTCACATGTAAAAAACAATTCTTAAATACCCGTTTTCAACTATGAATAACTCCTTGTGTTTGTAGAATTTATTCAAACCATTCTTGGGTTTACTTATTATTTTAATGATATTTCCAAAACATGTAAAAACTTTGAATTCCATTAAGAAATTTAAAATATATTCTAATTTTTTTGATGCTATTCCAAATAATTTTTGTAATATTTTTTAATACAGAGACAATATTGAAAACCAGATACGTTATGTGTATTAAATAGTGAATAGTAATGGTTGGACAAGCTATGGAGATAAATTAACATTGTGTAAAGTGATAAGAATGCAAATTCATGATGGAGCCAATAGGGTCATGCATGGTCTACACTGATCATCCATTGGTAGTATGCAAGCAAGGTGGACTGACAACCAAACATTGATTCACATGGTTTGTACTACAACACAACACAAAAGTCCATTTTTATGTTAAAAAATTAAATTTAATGTACGAAAAGGTCCATGACAACTTTCTCTAATACCATTGATGGGTTTTACCCCTTTTTCAATGAAGAGCCAGAGGCTTGTGAGATGTGCAAAACATAGAATTTAGTCAATCACATCAACATAATTTATTCATGAATTTTATTAAAACAAATAGGAAAATTATTTCCTATAGTTGGGATTCTACAATCCATACAATATCTCACCAAACCCCTATTTGTGCTCCACAAATACATGGATAACAATCACTTGCATTATTTGTGCTCCACAAATACATACACAATGTTATATTATTAAGTTGTTTCTCAACAACTTAATATTATATTACATAATAATATAAGATGACTTGCACCATGTTAGGACTATGTCCTAACAATTCCATGATAGGGATTATATTAGGCTCACGCACACCCTCAGTTCTAAAACTGAGCCAAATTTTGAGGGGAAATAGAAAATACAAATATTAAAATTCTTGAAAGCCATACTGCTTTTTGAAAGGGTTTACACCATTTAAAATGACTTAATTTTTAGGGAGCCAAATTGTTTTGAATATATAACTCAAAGGGTGTATGTTGTTTCTAGTGCTAAGGGTTTATGCCATTTGAGCTACAATAATTATTATTTGGTCTATTTGAGCTTTATATATTTAGGTAAAGATTTGTTAAAATAAATGTAATAATTTTAAATTTTATTTTATATTATTATACTATAAATTTATTTTAACAAATATAATAAATTAGGGCCACTCCATATCTTCTAAAATCAATGACAGAGTTGAAGGAGTTAACATTTAAAAGTTAGTTTTTAAAATCATTTATGGTTGATATCTATCTTTTATAATTTTAGGATTGGAAGATAGAGTGATAAATGAAGTTTAAAATCGTGTTACATATGTAATATATCAATACAATTGAGTATGATCTACCTAACTTACCTACTTAATTTTTCCCTACCTATTTTAGCTACTTGAGTATACCCTCCCTGATTGAATAACTAAGCCTTATCTTTATATTGTGTATGCCCTACCAAATTTATTGAGACATATCTTTATATTGACTATTTCCTTCCCTCCTTATTATAATTTATTATTCCATATCTAATTTAACTACCTTAGTATGCTCTACCTACTTTACTTACTTAAATTCATATCATACTTGGTTAAGTACCTGAGCCATATCTTGATCTTGAGTATTCCCTACTTAAATACCAAAGTTATATCTTGATATTAACTATGCCCTAATTACCTTATTATACTTGATTATACACTACCAAATTTACCTAATTAATTATTACTTACGTACATATCATTCTTTATCCAACTACTTGACTTACCTGCTTAGGTATATCCTACCTAATTGAGTATGCTCTACCCAATTGAATACTTACGAAATATATTGATATTAATTTCCCATATCTAATCATTATTATATCTATACTTATTTATCTATATATTAAATATATGATACCTAATTGAATAAATTAATGATATATTATAAGGATTGTGGCATTATCAAAATAAGGTATAAAGTAGACGGGTCATTATCAAGAGATGCTTCAAATTTAGGTGAGGGAAAAAAACCATCTATATAGAGAAATGATATGAGGAATTGATCTATCTATATATCAAAAATAGAGATGGGTTTATAACCTATCTATATAAATAAGTGACTAGGTAAAATCAAGTAAAAGTGTTGAAGGTAAATTCAAGCTAAATTCTTAAATAATTTATCAAAAAAATTTATCGATGGGTCTATCAACATGCGTAATTGACTAACCCATAACATAAAACATATAGAATATTATAGTAATGAAAATATCACTTATACATGTCATCTACCTCATACCTAGTAAGACATGTAGGTATGTGGTCCCTTATACATGACATCTACCTATAGTCATGATACATTTACTCGTACCATACATGAATGTAGCTAATCACCCTAATAAACTCCATTTGAAATATAAATAATATTAAAACCATTCAATATTGATCTAAAAAATGTATTATTTACTCCAAAACAAATGTTAGAAAGATGGATCAATCCATGCATGCTTAAATTCTAATCTCATGCATGCATGACCTAATCAATTACTTTCATATTCACATATAAAAGAGTCATCTTCCACCATTTAAAACACACATAAGACACTAAAAATATCTTAATAAATATCACTACTATTTGGAATGGAGGTAAAATATTTTTAATTTTATTATCATATATTCATATCAAAATCACTCATATTTCTATTTCCATCTCCCCAAATAATATGGATGAAGGAGTTCAAAAATGTAAACCATAATTTATAATCCTAATCACTCCATAGTCATCCATCATTATCTCGCATCCCTCTCTAATCTACCTTCAGTATCCCTCATCATCCTTCATTGTCCCTAACAATAGTGTCTTTGGTCCTTATTATACCAAGTCACTCACCCATCAGCCTTCATTTTCCCTCATCATCCCTAATCACTCCTTCATTAACCCTCATCATCTCTAGTGATCCCTAGTCACTCCATTATCATCCTAATCCTCCCTAATAACTCCATAAATGGCCCTAATTATGCTTAATCATACCCTCATATACCCTCATCATCCCTAATTACTCCCTCATTATGTCTTATTTCCATTGATCATCCCTAATCACTCCTTCATTGACCATCATCATCCCTTATCATCTTTAATCACTCTATCATGAACATTAATTATCACTTCTCATCCCTAGTCACTCCCTAATCAACTCTCATTGTCCTTGATGGTTCCTAATCACTTTAGCATCAATCCTCATCATACTTCATCCTATATAATCACTCCCTTATCAACCATAATTATCATTAATCATCCCTAGTCACTATGTCATCATCCCTTGTAATCTCTAATTATCTCTAATTATCTGTAATTATTCCTCATTACTCCATCATCATCCATCATTGTACCTAATCACACCCTACTCAACCCTAATCACAATTAATCATTCCTTTGATGATAAAATTTTTAGTGAATAACTAGATGTGACGATTAAGTCTTCCTTCCAAGTACAATATAAAATGGATGTAATACTACCTAAAAAAGACAATAGGAATAATGGAGAACTAAATAAGGAATAACTCAACATGAGGGATTATGAAACAAGTAAGGATATCTATAATTATGAAGTAACAATCGATTTTAAGTAGGTAGTACATTATATTGGGACTCAAAGGGTGCTAAAATACTAGTAAGTTAAAAAATGCACATTTGAATAATCAATGTTGTCATGCCATATTTATGTGTACACCATTGATAAACTAGGGACTTTAAATGCATATAAGATGGAGGTTACTTCAAAAAATAAATTTACCCAATCATAAATAAATTAAAATTTCTTTTCACCCTATTAATAATGATTAGATTTATTGTGTTATTTCTATTCACAATTCATTGTATTTTTTAACTAGATTATATTATTCTTATACTTCAATTTTTATCTTCGATTTTATAGGCTTTTACATTTTGGTTTTAGATGAAGAATTAATATACAAGCAAGTTTGTTTAGTTTAAAAGGTTAGAAAATTCATGATAAACATATATAAAGAGAGTGATTTAATGGGTCTCTTAACGTAATTTAAGTAATGTTTGAACACTTCTAAAAAAGATTGGTATCGATGATACTCAATTATTCTTCTTAATTTTTTTGATTTAGTTGCATTGTTAAATTTGTGTAAAATTTAGTTGGTATTATGTTATTTATATCATTTTCTTCATATAATTATTCCAAATATAATAAATCAAACTAAAGAAAATATGGTTATAAAAGGCCCAAGTGGGAAGTAGAGGATTTTAAAATTATAGGGTACATCTACTCAACTCAAATTTCTATAGGACTGGGATGAATTTGTGCATAACTACGCATTAGAGTTTGGATATTTTTTAGTTTTGAATTCCATATTTAGGTCCTATTTAAATGTTTGCATATTTGAGAGAAGTGGATTTGAGAAACACATCATTACTTTATAAATATAAAAAAATTTACTTAGGGAAGATATGCCCTACTACTAGGTTAAAGGGTTTTAATCCATTGATGGAAAGTAAAATTATCATTGATTTTGTTTATGAAGATAAAGATAATGATGAAGATTTAGAAATGGGAGATAATATATTAAAAAACACAAACCCTCTACCCATGGTAAATAAAATTATTAACATCTTTAATATTATAAACATCTTACTAGTTTTTAGGTTTAGTTGCATTTATCAATATAATATGCTTACTAGAAGTTTGAGTCTCAATTAAACTAATTCAAATTAAATCCAAACATCTATTATGAGTATTAATAAATAAAAATTGAGATATAAAAAACATTAATATATTTATTACATGATTACCATTATCTAAGTTAAAATAGATAAAATAGAGACTCAATAAAGATGATGAGGCACAATAAAGGCCAACGAGGGTGTGACTAGGGATGATGAGAACCAATGATGAGGATATTAGGGATTATGAGATATTATTAGGGTTGATGAAATAGTGATTAGGGAATAACTAGGGTGGTGAGGGAAAGTGATGTATGATGTGGGAGTGATTAGGGATGATCAGGGTCGATGAGGAGGTGATTAGGCATAACAAGGGCCACTTAGGGACTGTTTAAGGTTGATTAAGGATGATGAGGGTTGATAAGAGAAAATTATGGAGTAAATGTTGGTAATTATGTATGAATAAGAATAATTTTGGGGTTATTGATTATATGTAAGGTTTTAGGGTTTGAGGTTTACAAGTTAGGGTTAAAGTGCTTTGGATTTAGCATTTAGGATTTTAGGTTTACAATTTAGGGTTGAGGTTTTGGTGTTGAGAGTTTATGCTTTAGTTATTACATGTTAAGGTTAGAGGTTTAACCTTTAGAAACTCAAGGTTTAGGGTTTAGGGTTCATATGTTATGGTTTAGTTTTTGTCTTTAGGATTTTGGGTTTATGGTCTAGGGTAAGGAGTTTAGTGTTTAGGGTATATGGTTCAGGATTTAGGTTTTATAGTTTAGTGTTTGGGATTTATAATTTAAGGTTTAGGATTTGTAATTTCATGTTAGGGTTTTAATATTTAGGGTTATAGGTTTATGGTTTGGTATATAAGGGTTAGTATCTAAGGTTTAGTGTTTGGGGTTTTATGTTTAAGGTATCAGATTTAGTTTTTAGAGAGTAGGGATTAGTGTTTACAATTTAAGATTTTTTCTTCATAGATTTGGGTTTATAATGTGTGATTTTGGGTTTAATATTCTGGTCTTAAGTTTTAGTGTTTAGGTTTTACGATTTTGGGTTTAAGGTTCAAAGTTTAGGGTTTATGGTTTTATGGTTTTGGGATTAAGGTTTAGGTTTTAGGGTTTGAGATTTATGATTTAGTGTTTAATTTTTTATTTATAGGGTTTCAGATTTATAGTTCAAGGTTTATCATTTTGTGTTTAGGATTTGGGGATTGGGGTTGTATTAAAAGTTTAGTGTTTATTATTTAGGGTTGGGGGTATAAGGTTTATTGTTAGGGTTTAGGATTAAATATTGATTTAATGTTTAAGGTTTGAGGTTAATATTAAGGGTTTAGAGTTTTGGGTTTACACGTTTGGGTTTAATATTTAGGTTTCTAGGGTTTAAGGTCTAGGTTTTTGGATTTGAAATTTAGGGATTAGTGTTTAGGTTTTAAGTATTAAGGTATAGGGATTAGAGTTTAGGGTTTATGTTTGAGGTTAGGTTTTAGTGTTAAGTGTATAAAATTTAGGTATGGGGTTTACAGTTCATGGTTTAGGGTTTAAAGTTATGAATTTTGGGTTTCATTTTTAGTGTTCAAATCTTATTGTTGAGGGTTTGGGATTTTGTGGTTTACATTTAATGATTTGGGTTTAGGATTTAAGGTTTGGTTTTCTTCTTCAAGTTCTAGATTTTATAGTTTAGGGTTAAAATTTTGAGGTTTGGTATTATGTGTTAGGGTTTAGTGTCTAAGATTTATGATTTTTTATTTAGGTTTTATTGTATATGGTTCATAGTTTAGGGTTTGGTATTAGGTATTAGGGTTTATGGTTAAATTTTTAGTGGTATGGATTAGGTTTATGGTTGAAGGTTTGGGGTTTAGAACTTAGGGTTTAGTATTTAGGGTTTGGAATTTAATATTTGAGGATTAAATCTTAGGTTTTAATATGTATTGATTATATTTTAAAGTTTGAGGTTTATGGTTTTATGTTTAGGCTTTAGGGTTTAGGTTTAAGGGTTTATGAATTTAGGTTTAGGGTATAATGTTTTGGGTTTAGAATTTGGGGTTTAGGAGTTAATGTTTAAGCTTTATCACATATATTTTTAGGCTTAGGGTTAAATGTTCAGGGTTATGTTTTAGGATTTAGGATTTAGGTTTGGAATTTATTATTTAGGATTCAGAGTTTAGGGATTATTTTATTCCATTGAGGGTTAGGGGATAAGGGTTTAGAGCTTATTTTTTGGGGTTTTCTGTTTAGGGTTTAAATCTTATGCTTTAGGGTTTTGGGTTTGCTGTCAAGAATTAGTTTTTAGGGTTTAGGATTGAGGGATAAAGTTTCTATGGATTGGTGATTAGAGTGTAGGTTTTAATGTTAAGGGTTTAGGTTAATATTATTTAGGGTATATGTATTTTAGATTGAGTTTTTTAGTATTTAGTTTATTGCTTAAGTTTTATGGTCCTAACATTTATGTTTTAAGGTTTAATGTTTATGGTTTTAGTATTTTGGGTCTATGCTTTTTGGTTTGAGGTTTTTTGGTTTTTTGGTTTGAGGTTTAGTGTTTAATGTTTATCATTTAATGTTCATGGTTTTTAATTTTAAGTTAAGGTTCATGAATTTTACTTCTATGTTTAGGTTTAAGAGTAAGGATTTATGCTTTATGCTTTAGTGTTTAGGATTAAGGATTATATTTATGGTTTGGAATTTAAGGTTAAGGGCTTATGGTTTAGGGTTTAGGGTCTATGATATAAAATTTATGATTTCAAACTTTAAGGTTCTATGTTTAGGTTCTGCAGTTTAGGTTTTAATCTTTAGGTTTGGTATTTATGGATCAAGGTTTGAGGTATAGGGTTTAAGGCTTATTGTTTGGGTTTGGGGTTTGAGGTTTATTTTTTGGAGTTTATGTTTCATGTTTTAGGGTTTAATAATTAGGTTTTTCTAAACTATTATTTTAACCCTAGTGTTTAGAATTTAGGGTTTTATTGTTTGATTTTAGGGATTTAGGTTTAGGTTTTATTTTTTAGGGTTTTTTGTTTGAGATTAAGGTTTTAGGATTATGGATAGGATTAATATTAAGTTAATACATAATAAAGTATATTAATGTAAGTAATGAATATTCAAGATCAAGATATGTCTTGGTTAAACAATTAGGTATGGCATACTCAAGTAGCTAAAGTAGGTATGGCATATTTACATATTTAATGTAGGTATCCCATATTCACATAGGTAAATGAAGCATGTAATAGTCAATGGTGTGTGTGTGTGTGTGTGTGTTTGTGTGTGTGTGTGTGTGTGTGTGTGTGTGTGTGTGTGTGTGTGTGTGTGTGTGTGTGTGTGTGTGTGTGTGTGTGTGTGTGTGTGTGTGTGTGTGTGTGTGTGTGTGTGTGTGTGTGTGTGTGTGTGCGCATGCATATTTATGTATTTAATGTAGGTATCCCATATTCATGTAGGTAAATGAAGCATGTAATACTCAATGGTGTGTGTACCTAAAATGATTTGAAACTTTCTCTATCATTCTATATTAGATAATCCTAAAATTTTGAAAGATAAGTATTGACTAGAAAGGATTTTGAAAAACTAACTTTTAAATAGTAAATACTAAAGATTTATAATCAATTTATGAAGATGCAAAGTAACCCTAATTATTTCTATTTAGTTAAATAAATTTAAATTATAACAATATAAAAGGTAATATAAAATTATATGTAAAATTATACTTATTTCACTAAATATATATAACTCAACCTAACCAAAAAAGAACCTATTGTAATTAAAAGGGCATACACCCTTTTCCTAATTATATAAAGCTCAAAATTACCAAACATAATAAGAACCTATTATAACTCAAAGGGTGTACACCCTTTTCTCAAAAGGGTGTATGCTCTTTAGGATCGGTAGCAACCCAAATCATATGTGGAATTTTTTTATTAAAAATAATGGCCTATACACTTTAAAAAGGGTGTAAACCATTTTAAAAAAACATTTTGTGTTTTAATTTTTTCCATGTTTTTATCCCCCAACTTTTTTCATCCAACCTTGATTTTTGTGTGCTATGGGGTTTCAATAAATTATCTAATTTTAAAAAGTTATTGATTTATTGGACAAAAATATTTTTAATTATTTTTTCACTTATATTTATTTAATTTTTATTATTTTAGAGACTCTATTTTGATAGTCTATAATTTTTGTTCTACTGTCATTACAAACTACACATTATTCTATTCATAGACATCATGATACACATATCTATTGGATGGACCTAGTCAATAAATTTATATTCAAAATACCTTATGGTATTTTTTAAATGCCTAGGCTACACTAATTTACACTAGATAGGAAGATATACCACCCATTTGATTCTATAATGAACTAGTAAGTGATTATCCTTAGGACGTTAATAGTATACTACACTTGAAATTATGTTTTGTAGGATATGTGTATAGTTTCAAATAAATAATTAGTGAACTAAAATAGTGGGACACCACTCTTTAAAAGAAGATAATGTATATTTGATAGCACAAAAATAATTCAAAATAATTTTTAGATCACCTATTATACATTTTTTCCCCTTTCATTATGTCCTTGAATCACTAGATTACCTAGTCTATGTTAAATATACTATTACTTTCAATATATTTCATTGTATTTAAGTTATTTTTCATATATTATGGATGGAAAATTATTATAAATAACATTTTATAATGCTCAAGTTTAATGGATTAAAAAAAAGAAAACTTATTGATGATGGTGAGATTGAGATTCACTAAGAATGCAATTCTTAGGATGATCAACTAATCCTTGGGAAACTACATTATCCTCTATGATAAATCCATTTGAAATAACTATTAATTTTATAGCACATATAAACCGCTTCATACATTTTTAAACACCTAGTTAAAAATCTTTTGAAGATTCTCCCTAAGCATCCTCTTTATATTCATCTTTATAACCTCCTATAAATTCTACCTTTGAATCATCTTTATTTCATCCCTTATACACTATTTTATATTTCTCTCTTGATTCTTATTTACTCGTATACATAGGTTTCTCCTTGGGTTCTCCTATATAACCCTATTTTGTTATGCTCCTTGTTTCCTCTATTTACCCTTATTTGATCTTACCTATACATTGTTATTTTGATTCTACTAGAAAACGCTCTTTCATCACACCCATTGATGCTTTGATGGACCCTTCATTGATATTGCCTATATATTCATCCCTGAGTTATCTTATATAAACACCTTTAGTTACTTCATTAAACTCTACTCTAGAGTCTTATTTTCTTACCCCTGTTGGCTCCCCATTAGATTCTCATATGGAACAATATTTGGTTGAACCCATAGTTTCCCTTATATACCTTAATTCACTATCCACTATGGATATGACCATAGCTCAATATCATCTCTCATACTTACATCCTTTTCTAGAATCCATTTTAGTGTAAAAATAATTTTCAATTCCTAAATAAGTTAAACCTTATGATTGTACATCTAACCCTTATATTATGTTTGATCAAATAATTTATAACATCCTTTCTTACAAACCCACTTCACACACCTTATTTCTACCAAAGGATAATAAGAAATTTGAAAAAAATAATTTACCCTCTTTTCCTATGGATAAATATGACCCTATTAGGTAAGTGACTACCTCTTATTTACCTACTATAGTTATCATGCCTACATGTCCTACCTCTCTAATTTTTCCACCCATAGTGGAAACCAAGAGGATTTATTTTCCTTATCTTATTATCTACGATCAAATTCACCACTATACTTACTATGATGGGGATTAGTATGATGAATACTATGTATATATTGATAATTAGAATTCACCTCCTCTTCCTAATTTAGATACTTCAAAACCTTCCTTTTATAATGATGAGAACACACATATTTTTTGTCATGATAGTTCCCTCCCTACCTTGAAAAACTAGTCTTGTGACCAAGGATATGTTAATATTTAATCTCTATCTTACATATTATATTTTACCTTATAACAATACCTCAATATCAAAAACTAATGCATCTACAACACTAAACATTTTTATAGAAGATATCATCATTGGCCATACTTCTCCCATTTATAATAATGTGCCTGTGGATAAAGTTAAAAATATAATTCAACACTTAAAACCATCCTATGAAAGACATTAATATAACTTACTAAGTGATCACTTATTTAATACATTGTGTACGTGATTTAAAAGAACAACTACATCATTTATCCTAATAAATTAAACCATACCACACTTATTGTTAACCTTATTGTGTGAAATATTCTATATTAATATCACTTACTCTATTTTCCATTTTTTATGTAAATTATGATCCTTATTTTCACCTTAAATTTATTCTTGAGTCCATGAATGCGTGTAACTGTAGCCTTTTTTTTTTTACAATTTTTTCTCAAAAACTTAGCATAGTGCACACTTTATTTGTTTGACTCTATTTCTAATGGAGCCATATCCATTCATATTTAGCTAGAAGAGTCATTATTAATTAAATATATTTTTGACAATGTACCTAATGTTACTTGAAAATATACCTTCTTTCTCGAAAGTTCAAAATTAACAATTTTGTGGTTATATATTTAATATTTAAAATTAGTATACATATTTTTTATTTTTACAATTATTTCATAATAACGTAACATATTGTGCACTTTATTTATTTGAGTCCATTTCTTATGGACGCCTATTCACTTATCTTTTTTTCCCCATTTCTTATGGATCCCTATTCACTTATCTTCATCTAGAATAATCACTCTTAATAAATATATTCATAATAATGGACCCAATGTTACGTATGAAAATATACCATCTTTGTACCAAGGTCAATATTAGCAATTTTGTGGTTATATACTTAATATTTAAAATTATTATGTATCAATTAATTGACCAAATCATAGATCGAGAAGATTTTTTTTTCAAGATCTTATTCATGCAATAGAAAAAACATATTATTTTTTAAACTTGTGAATCATTTATAGCTTTTTATTAGGCCTTAACATTATAAAATGAATTTGGTCTTATTACCATTTCTACTTACATTTAAGGAGACATTTAATTATTTAAATATAATACTAAATCAATCCTACTTAATTGAAAAAAAAATAAATCAACAATCACATTTTTTTATCATTTTATTAAATCTAAACCAAAATCAATTGAAAGTGTTAAAAAAAAAAAAAACATATATAAAGTAACTAATTAAAAATATCATACATATTTAATAAAATCACAACCCATCATTTTTTCCCATCCAATATGCACTTGATATGTTACTTATAATATTTCATAAAAACTTGCTTCCTTTACATCATAACTATTTCCATCCTTCACATCATTTAGATAAATTAATAAATATCATAATAATGATTTCTATGTAATTAGAAAAAAGATAAATTAATTTTCTAATAAAGAATTCATTTTATTCTAAAAAAATCATAACATAATTCCAACATCAAATATCAATATCCAAAGAATAAAAAATATCCTTTTCAATCCAAATTATAGAAAAACAGACAAATATTCATAGTAATACTTTTTTCAATAATCTCTTCATGCAATAAGTAACTAAAACTTTAATTAATAAAGAACCCACTCAAGCATGGTTTCCAAAAACAATTAAATTACAAATCAAAGATAATCATGTACATGTTCAAGATAATGGTAAATCAGATAATCTCCCCGTCCGTCTGCCCCCGACCGTCGCCCTCCCCAAAAAATACTAAAAACAATAGATCTATATGCTACATTAATATATTCATATGCTTTTGAAAAAAAAATACATTAAAAAAATAAAATACATACTTCAAATATGCACATAATATAAGTAATAATGTCCACCACATATAAAACTCAAAATCAAAAGTTTATACATCTTATTTTATTAAGATAACATCAATTAATAATCATCCCCTTGCCACTAACTTCAAAGCGTAACGTACATATACAGCAGTAGTTTAAACAATCATAAATGCACACATCGACATCACTAGAGGAATAAGTGCTGTGTTGCGGCAGTAGTACCCGCCGCAGCAGAGGGCCTCGATTGCGATTTAAAAGCTTAGTTTTCATCCTATAAAGGAGAATGTAAATATATACTTATCTTTCTGAGCTTGAAATACATAAGTCATCAACATGGCATGGTTGTGTGGATGGTTTATGACAAAGTAAAACAGGCTAACTACAAGTTAACGATATCAACTATACAGCAGGCCCTAATATTGTTCAATGATACGGTCAAACTTGTCTAGCCAAGATAATTTTTAACAGTATTAATTTTTAGACAGAATCCTGATTAGCGATAGGATAATATTCCAATAGATATATACCGATATATACCTAGAGATTTAATGCATTTCAACTTACCTTGTAACTTGTTAATAGCTTCTACAATCCAAAGGGAAAGCAGATTATAAACGAAAACTGTACATTGACCCACCAAAAGTAGAAGATTGCAATGAAAAATCTGAATTAGTCAAATTGAATAAATTCGTATCTTAAAATAGTTTGAAAGAACATTACAGAATTATTTATGATTGTTAATCACTGCAACTTGTAAAAATGGCTTTGATGGCGATGAGTATTCTTTTATAGATGTAAAATCGGAAGAGAGTTCCAGATTAGGTATCTAGTTCATCGTACCAAACAATGGTTACCCAATGAGAATTATAGAAAAGTAAGATACGATGGAGTCATATGGAATAAAAAGTTTATCCAAGGAATACTTTGGATAAAGTAAGACCACCGAATCTTACTATACTAGAGAAAAATAAGATAAGATGGAAGAATAATGGTTATTTAATTGGCATATCTTACTTTAGACAAAATAAGACGAGACACCATACACTATTAACGGCCAATACATCAGATCGGATAATTCGTACTAAAATTAGCATTCATACTAAAAGATTAGCATGTAAATAACAACTGTTTTCACCAGGAATCATGTAATAGACCATGTACAGTCAATTATATACAGCCATTAACTCCACAGAAATAACTAATTTAAACTATGGTTTGCGATCAGATGGCTAACTATGGGTACAACAGAACTGTCGGTGTCAGGTCACGCTCAAGGTAGCACAATGAAAATGCCAAATCAAAATTGTGTTCTAGAGCCTCTTGTAGCTGCAAAACATTTTGAGCATGGAGAGGTTGTTCATCAGGAATTGATAGACAGCATAATATCAAAAACCCAAAATGCAAGCAGAAGAAAGGCACGCGGCCTAGGTTAACATGCATTCCAAGCCCCTTTTTTTAACCATCTGGCGCAACAAGCTCTGCCATTTCGACAGCTGCATGCTGTCAAGAAAAACTTTTAAAAAATGCAGAATTTAATTGAGTTAAAATCCCGTTAAAAAATGTACATGTTAAGGAAAACATGGAAACAGAAGAATATTTTGTCAAACAATTTAAATGAAATATAAAACAGGCCAACTGTTTTTGATTATCAGAGTTTTTATTTTTATACAAACTTACAGTTCAAAGGTCAGATTACAATAATAATAAATATCATCATACATCTTACAAAAAATCCAGAAATAAGTTTGAAAAGCAGTCACTTAGTGTACAGCAGACTGAGGAAGATAATTTATTCATCTGCCACCTGCTAATCGTCCAACTCCAAGTAGAAGCAATTGATTGTCAAGCAGAATAAACCGATGCGACAAATGTGCGAGAGCTGAAGATGACAGAATTGCAGCAAAGCAATAGAATCGCAGCAATGATTAGAATCACAGCAATGGAGTAAAAGCTGAAAGTGAAAAGAAACGCGGTAGTAGTCAAAAGTTAAAATGAAATTTAGGTTATAATCTAAACCCTACCGAACAGAAAGATCATGTCCTCATGCACGTATCAGCAGCAGTAATCTAGGTTACTTGTACCCTACACATGCACCCTCTCCCCCCAGACACGTCGTCCATCTACCTGCGATAAATGTTCCCTGTGTCCATGTGGTTGTGAAAGGAATCGCATAAAAATAAATGAAAATTTAACGCCGTGGTTGGCTCCATGCCAAATCCACTATTCCCTCTTTAGCATCAACTAGGAAGGGAATAAAATATTGATATTGGCTGCCAAACTTTGGATCATGTTTTGGGCTGCTGCAAAATCGTGGCATGCCACTGGCCGGGATCATGAAGCAGGTTAAATTAATAGCCCGAGGCGAAACATATAGTACTTCCGATAAGTACTTAAAAAATAAATAAATATAGACCACTACTTATCTCTAGATTGATAAATTTATAAATTCAAAAACATAAATGCTAGTGATTTCTAGAGAAAAAAAACATATTTTTTCTAAGAATCCATGTGACGATGCACAAGCCACAAACATGGCATGGATATTTTATTATTAAAAATTGTTTGTCGATATTTTTGGACTAAAAACTAATGGAATTATTGTAAAGATGTTATGGAATACTATAAAATATATATAAATATGCTTGAAGTGTCAAGCGTTGGGGTAAATTGAAATACCATTGACTTAAAAAAAAACATTAATTGAAATTTAAATATTATTATAGTTGTTCACCTACGACACTCATCCTTGTGAACTTTTCTTCACTTACATCTTATTGTATCCATTTTATTTCTTATAATAATTCCAATTATTATTGTGGACCTTTGGATAGCACTCTGAATGAAAGCTCTATCATCAATTTTCTACAGGTTTATGATCTATCGGAAACCTATATGGCTATAACTATTTGGATACACGTAGCCCATTTTTTAATTTATAAAATGTCCTACTAGTGTGAATTTAATAATGGCTACTACCAAAATATAAATTATAGTTTACAATTACATTATACATTGATTAACTCAAAGCTGTTGGTTTCTCTATTTAATTTTGTATATATTAATTAAATTATTGTAAATTAATATTATCACATTTTGGTAATTGCATCATACATTGATGAATTCAAAGTTTTTGGTTTCTCTTTTTAATTTTTGTATATATTAATTAAATCTGTAAAAATTATTATTATCATATTCTGTTTATGTTAAATAGGCACAAGGTGATAAATACTTGTGATCTCGTGTTATATTTAGTTATACACAAGTAAATTTGATATCTAATTTATTTTAGGGATTTATGCTTGGTATAGTTGTCCATTACTGAAGCTCTCGATTATGTCATATCAAATCATAAAATACACCAATGAACTAAATGAAAAACCAAACAACTCATCTAGTAGTTGGTATATAATATTAGAACCAAATTAGAAACATTTATTTCATGCATAAGTATCAAATGTATTATGGTATTTCATGCATAAGTATCAAATGCATTATGGTATTTCATGCATAAGTATCAAATGCATTAAGGTACTTTTATATTTGGAAGAGATAAAAATAAAACACATGTATATATCAAATTTTTAATCATTATAGTAATAATAAATATCTCTTTTTCTATGTCCTATTATAATATTGTCAAAAAATATATATACTTCTTCTATGTGCTATTATAATATTATAATACTATTAATATCCTTTGACAATATTATAATAGATATATTCTTTCTATGTGCTATTATAATATTATCAATATCCTTTGACGCCTCCACCCCACCCACCCACACACACACACACACATGCATACATATATACAGTTATAAGATATTGATAATATTATAATAGTACATAGAAGAAGAACATATATAATAGAATATTGACAATATTGTGTGTGTTTGTGTGTGTGTGTGTGTGTGTGTGTGTGTGTGTGTGAGTGAGAGAGAGAGAGAGAGAGAGAGAGAGAGAGAGAGAGAGAGAGAGAGAGAGAGAGAGAGAGAGAGAGAATGTCAATATCCTTTGACAATATTATAATAGATCTCTCTCTCTCTCTCTCTCTCTCTCTATATATATATATATATATATATATATATATATATATCATGATAACAACCATGAGTAAATCATATAGTAATGAGTCCAACATTGATTAATACATAACCATCTCATTAAGTCAATGTAAGGCTTGATGTGGCATTACATCTAGTCAATTCACTCTATTGCATCACTAGAAAAAAAGTGGAGGAAAATGTAGGCACAAAAATTTTACACAAATTCATTTAAAAAATATATTTTGTATGGTCTTGTTTAGGTGAATTCCACCTTGAACATCATAAGTATTCATTATAAGTTTTTATCTTTGTATTTTAGGTCTTATAGACAAGGGCACATTACATAAACTACCATGTTGCAACTCTATCTATGTAATACAGACTTGACAAAATGTAAATTATGTATGTTTTTTTATGTTTTATGTTTGAAGATGTCTCTTTTATAACTGTTGTTATTTTCATATCAGTTCTCACATGAGCCAATAATACACAAATTTAGATTCAAAAACTATATATAAGCAATGGTTTTGTTAGGAGTTATGGGTTGATTATCTATCATTACTTGCTATTGAAAAGTGTTATAAATACTTATTAATATATAAAAAACTATTTTTTCCACAGATTTTAATGTTCAATACAACATTCAGATGCTTTTTCCAAAGCTATTCATATATAAAATAACATCTAGTATTGTATCCATGATTTCACACACACATTTAGGAGGAAGAAGTACATCACTCTAAGGATCATTTATTCTATCTAATAGACACTCAGAATATGTGGGATTTTATGATGATATCTTGGATATTAGTCTTACATTTTGACCCTCTTTGAATTATATGTCCTATTTGTTTTATATATAGGAAAAAGGGTTTATAATTCATCTATGTCTTCCATGAGACATATAAACACACTTGATTTATCAGTTTAGCCTCATATAAAGTTACAAAGTCTTAGATCAGAAAACTAGGCTCACAATCAACTAGGACACAGTCGTAATAAATAGACAAGGTCATAATATGACACTATCATCCTCTTGTGTAATTGTGCCAATGCACATAATATTACTTAATTTAGTCATAATAAAAATCAAGTGTCACTACAAGTAGGTTTTAGTCACAATTATCCTACAAAAACCTTATTTTTTTTATTTTTATGGAATTTTTCACAATCATATTCCCATATATTATTGTTAGCAAATTATAGGTTTTTTAGGATAACATTTTTTTATACTCAAACATTTCATTTTAAATAGTTTATTTATTTTAGATTGGATCTCATGTAAATTACATTAAACTATTAAAATGTTTCACAAAGACACCTATTTCATATTTTAATAAAATATTCAAATATATAGTCTAGTCACTTTCTTCTAAGTTTTAAGTGTCATTTATAAATATTTCATGATAAATTACAAACTACTATCATTGACTTTAGTTACATAAAAATAATATATGTAAAATAATACAATTATTATTTCTATTCTCCTTTTATTGTTATGTACTAATATAATTTAATTTAATTTCCCTTTGGCCTATCTAAAGGATAAATATAACTATGGTATTAAAAAAATTTGTTAACATCCTTATTTATTGTTGTTTGAGCCCTTTCAATAAACCGAATACCATTGAAAATACACTAATTTATATTTTGAGGAGCACCATTTTTTTATTAATTTTTAATCTAGGTATATATTTTCTCTAGAATAAAACACTACAATCTAATAAAATCCCAAAACTAATTCACATATGGTTTTATGTCTCCCTCTCATCTTATTGTAAGTAGACCCCATTTTCCATTTGGTTAGTCTATCTTTGGCTAATATCAAATTATCATTTATGTGACTAACGAAAAAAGAGTTTTGAAAGATACTTACCATTTAGATATACCATTAATTTTTATTAAAGTAATGGAATTACAATAAAATTATTTAATTTAACATCTAACACATGCACTCACTCACTCTCCATTATTTTGAAACTAATTAACACCAATTACCCTTGAAGGTGAATATTAGAAATCAGAATTGGAATGGTTTGTGAGAGATTGAAGTACTCGATTTTCATACAAAACTTAAAATATTATATTATGCATCCACTAAACCTTGATTAAGGCCGATAGAATTTAATTATCTATGGATATTGATTCATATTGGGAAAAAAATCTATATTCCCTATTTTAATATGATGTAATTTACTCCAGTAGTTTCTTGTTGTTATGGGGTTTCTTAAAACGAGGATATTATGGAATTTATTCTTGTTTGGGAACTTTTTTAGAATTCCAAAAATATAATGTAAGTTAGCAAAATCATAATCCCTTTTTAATACTACAATATATCTAATTTTTTATTAAAATATCAAATAATTATATCCCATCTAAAATCAATACACACTTAAAAGTGAAAGTAATGATCTAAAAATAATATCATGAAAAAACATATAGATTGAAAATAAATTTACACATATTTATAGCCTCTATACTTATTAGAGAAGGAAATATCAAGGATTAGATTAGATAGGGTTGAATGCACTAAGTTAAAGCTTATGGAGTACTAAAATTAGAAGAACAACTTGAAATGAAATAATCTTGTCTTCACAACTAGAAATCTCTATTATCATAAATATCAAAAAATTACATATGAAGGTACATTATATGGTTATGAATTAGGTCATCCAAAAAAATATTTAACTCAAATCATAATCAAAAAATGATTTCAAGTACATTTCCCCTAGTGAAATATTATTAACCTAAATAAGCTAATTAGACCATGTAGATAAAATTAGATAGTGTCAAAATATTACACCAGCACCCCATTAAGTGTATATTATGTGGGTATAATAATTGTGTCACAATAAAAATTCATAATGAGGTATCTAATTACATAGAGATGATCCCCAAGAAAAGGAATAATTTAGATCTACCTAAAACCTAGAAGAGTACATAAATGATTATACTTGTTATCTATGAAGTTTTTGGTGAGCATATCATAAATTTGCTCCATTATCTAGATGTATCAGATATCAATTATTTTATCATGAATGAGATCCTATTTAAAATGCATGTGAATCTTGATATGTTGTTATATTTACTTATGACCAAATTCCTCCAGATCTAGATTTTTCTTTATTTATCATTATGACTGTTATCAAAACTAGATACCAAACTTAGTGAGAATCCCATGAATCTAAATAAACTCAATGGAAACATTACTAACTCATATTTACTCTACCTAAGCAGAAGATAAATAAATATCAATATGTTTATTGCTTGACCAAATAATCAGACCTAAACCAAGAAAGAAACTATAGCCTAAAGTAGAATTATGATTCTAAATATGGTCATCCCAATTTTAATATGTATAACTAATAAATTTGATCTCGATGCCTAGTCCATAGTGAATCTCAAACCTATGATTAATTTGAATGTAGTGGAGAATCCACTTAGCTTATTTCTAGTGTATCTCATGTGGTTTCTACATAAATATATAGAACATGACAACTACATATGAAATATTAGGTTTAGTGTGTGCAATGTAGATGATACTTCCAATAAGTTGTCATTACAAGGTAACACCAACTAAAGGATATAGACAATCTACCTCAACCTCCAGATGAGATAGAAAGGGAGTTGGATCTACATTAAAGTCAAGCATGTCAAACCATACAAGTAAATCAAGAACACACTTGGATTGTGTAATAGTGACCCTAGAGTTAGACTAATACATTTTAATCTTGATGAAGTAATGAAACAAGCCCAAGTTAGTCATTAAAAACCTGTATGACAAATTAATATTTACTATTGCAATGGTGGAAGAATAAAACCATGTGATGAATAGGTCATCCACATAGAGAACTAGAATTAAGAGTGAATTATCTTTATCTAAGATGTAGACATTCAGATAATAATTGTATCTAGTGAACCCAATCAAAATAAGAAAGGAGTCCATAATTCCATACTAAGCTTGAGGATAATTTTTAAGGCCATAATAGCTTTATGAAGTCTAAAAACTAAGGAAGAATCTTCTATAAATTCTTATGGTTTCTCAATGTAAAATTACTCTTTGAGGTCACCATGAAGAAATACACTCTTCAAATCCATTTGATGGACATCTTAGTGATGTAATATGGTAATGTTAAGAGTCAATCAGATGAGTTCATTTTGTTAATTGGGGTAAACTTATTGTTATTGTCAATGTTAGTTACCTGAGAAAAAGTCTTTTCTACCAAATGTGTTTTGAATATTTATATGGACACATCTATGGCAAGTTTTGTTTAGTCGATCAACTTACATAAAACAAGTTTTATTCCTTTAAGAAGATAGAGTAAATCCCAAATGTTGTTCCTTAACAAGGAATCATATTAATCTTCCATAATAGTATCCCACTTATGAGTTATTGATGCATCATGAAATTATTGTGGATCTAAAGAGGATGAAATGAGAACATGTTGGGCATCATGGACTTATGAGCATCTTTTCCTAGAGATTGATGGATATGTTACCCAATGGCCAACACTTCGCATTGTCTACCTATCCCAGAGAGGACTAAATGTAGGAGAGTCAGGATGAGATTTCTTGTCCTCATAATATATCATTCAACAAGAAGGATGTGAGTCATCATCACTACTCTCATCATCTAAACTAAAAGAAGAATAGAGATAATTAGGAAGTTACTCAGGTATATCTAAACCATTAATATTGTCATCAAGTTTGAATGCATCCAAATAAGATGGAAGAGTGTTATCAACCACTTATCTCAATGAAAAAATCATGAGTGATGGGATGGAGAAGCATGTATCCCTAACACCCTCAAGATATCTAACAAATCTACAAGGCTGACTCTAAGCTTGCATTTCCTTACATTTATTATTCATAATATGGGAAATATCTAAAGATCCAAACACTTATAAGTGATTTAATTTTGGTTTTTGACTACTTCATGATTTAAAAATAGTGAATCCATTCAAATTTTAATGAAGAATTATATTTAGGATATAATAAGCATAATTGATACCCTAGACCCAATACTAAGGTGAAAGAGACTTGAAATGTATCATAAAATTGGAAATTTCCTTCAAGGACATGTTCTTATTCTCTGTAACACCATTATACTAGGGTTTATATGAAATTATACAATTTAGTTCATTCTCCTCTAATGTGAAGAATTATTCAAAATGGTTATCGACATACTCACCACCATTTTCATTACATAAAATCTTGATGGTTTTACCTAGCTATTTTTATAGACTCAACTTGAAGTCCTACAAATGATCAAAGACCTTAGATTTATTCTTAAAAAACTACACACAATTCTACCTCAAAAACTCATTGGTAAAAGTAAATATGAATTTAGTCCCATTGAAAGAAGGTTTTTGAAATGTACTAGTAATGTCAGTATGAACAATCTCTAATATATGTTAATCTCTATGTGATTTACCTTTGTCATACATATTTTCAAGATGCATACTAAGTATGAAACCCTGGAAAGCTCTATAAAAAACATGACTCTTGACAACCCTAAAATCATGTCTTGATGAGTAAGTTACTCCAAGTAATGACAATTGTGATGGTTAAATAGTGCATGCCTTAATTTAATCATCCCATATGAATGAGTGAGCAGTGTAGTAGAGGGTTGATCAAGATTAAAATGTGATAAAGTATTCAATCATAATTGATTATGTGATTTCCCAAATATAATAATAAAGTCATTGTCTGCATTCATAATCACCATTATATTGGGTGTGAACTCAAATTTCTTGCCCAAATTGATGCGAGTGATCTAGAAAATAGATAAAATATTGGTGGATAAAGAAGGAACACATATAACATAAAATGTCCCATCATTAACTTCAACAAGTCTTATCCCAATAACTTCTAAGGAAGTATCATCACCTAATAAGATGGAATCCATAGAAAAAGGCTTCAATGTTGAGAAGATGTCCAATTATGAATCTATTTGGTGTGATGCACCATAGTCAATTACCCATGTGTAAGGATGGGGTGTAACTAAAATAAGTTCTTTACCCTTATCTTTACCATTTTTATTTTTTTTGGTGTTATAAGACTTCTATGATGATAAACTCTAATTGGAAGAATGAGGAACATTGATATTGTGCATCTCAAGCATCTTATTTAGTTGGTCAATCTACATATTCATGCATTTGGATTATTCATACCCAAATTTATTTAAATAAGCACATTTTATTCTCTCTTTCTTGAGTTTCCCATTTGAAGAGGAGGAATATTATGATGTTTTTGACTTAGCATCATATTTTTGACCCTTTATTTACTCTTTACCTTTATTATCCTATTTATTTCCCTTGTTTCCAAAAGCCTTATATTTATCATGACTCTAAATTAAGGTATGTGATTTAGATGACTTTAGTGTACCAATTCCAATAATCATTTATTGATTTTAAGTCAAGTCAAAAACAAATTTGTCCAAGGATGATAGAGTCCATGTAGCTACAAGGTCACACTTGGTGGAGTGGAAGGTTGAAATGAAGACAGAATGGTTAGATCTAAACTTGGAAAGGAAAGAAAGAATAAATTGATCAACATTTTTATCAATGTCACATAGTTAAAATTACAACCTAAATGGTTTAAACTTTGTGAATAAGTCCTGTATAGTATTAAATTTTATTGGGTTCAAACTGATGATCTCATTCTCCAACTGATGACCTCTTATTATGTTTTACTTCCCAAGGAGTTATTTAATATGATATAGACTTCATTAGGAGTATTAACATACTATATATGTTAGGTTAGGTGAGAAGACATATACAAGGATAATAGACCGTAGGCTTTGTCACTTTTTTTAAAATTACCTCACCTTCATTGCATCAAGTGTCATTTATTTTTTTACCCATCATGATTCGATGTAATATTTATCTCCTAGATAATATTTTCACTTTAACTTCAAACTTGTGATAGTTTAATGGTGTAATAAGTGAAACTAAACTTTGAGTCATGGTAAAGAAATGAAATAAGTGCTAAAATGCATGTGTAGAAAGACTAGGAATTTTTAACCCCCTCTAAATCTACATAGGATTAATTTTATATGGAATGAGAATATCACTAGTGCATAGATCTCGAAAACACTTTTAGTTTAGAAAAAAGGGCACCTAAAAAGGACTAGTAAATTTTAAAGCCATAGAATTTTCAATGTTTATTGTAATATATTTAGTTTAGATTGGCATAAGATTAATACTATTTACATAGATTGAATAAGCAAATTCAAACACAATATTTCATAATATTATTTCACTCTATATTTATTCTATATGGAAAACCATACTACAATATTTAAAATATATATGAAAGTTATTTACTATAATTGGTGAGATACAATCTCCACCAATATCTCACATGAATCTCCCTCAAACTAACAAATCACTATATATTAATATATTATTACCAATAATGTGTTTAAGAAATGAACACACACTTATAAATATATCCTATAAAATATCACAAATCTATTAATTTATTATTGTAACTAACAATAGTAATGTTATTACAAATTAATAATGTTTACACACCTCACAATTCACCCCATTGTGAACATTATTAATCCTATCTACACCCCTTTAATGTGAACATGTGGAAATCAACTCTCCCATATTTGTACTTGTACTCATGATTCAGTGATTTTTAGAATACAATCATAAATCTTACATGATGGTTTTACAAATGGCTAACCAAAAACCAATAATAATACCTAATGGTTTTAAAGTTGGATAACTAATAATAAAAAATAATGGTTTTAGAAGTGGTGAACTAAAGCAACAAAATAATGGTTTTAGAGGTGGCTAAATAGAAACCACAAAACAATGGTTTTATAGGTGGCTTATCATAAAGCACATCATAATGTGAAGTATAGTTTCTAGTTATCATCATTTTCATATTTTAGAGAAGTTATGTAGGAATATTCATTTCACTTATAAAAAACATGAACATGAATATATCATTTATTCTTATTACAAACCACACCATGGTGAAAATAACACACAACTAAAGCAAATTCTCCACTAAATCAAAAAGTGTCTCAATTGCTAGTGGCTAATAAGAGGCTTGAAACCTCCATCCTTTATTTTTTCCTTCCTCTAGTATAGAGAACAAATTTCTTTCTTTGTAAGTTCTTGATGTATTCTCATGCAGTCACACATTGATGATTTTTTATCAAACATCCACCTACTCAATGTTGGCCTCATATCTAGCTTCAATTTTTTTTTGAATTTTGAAGTCTTGATTTTGCATATTTTTGACATTGGTTTCCATTAGAAATGCATCCATTACAATTCTAACACAAGATTTTGAATTTTTATTCTTTTTTTACTTTGAGAATATGAATAAATGACAATGAATATAATCCTAAATAAATTTGACTCTTAAAACCCATAGCAATATTTAATGATAAAACACTGAATGCTACAAAAACTAGATCATTTTTATGACACATTAACAATATTGACACTTAAAAAGGCTTTCCACAAACTATAAAACACTATTAACATGAACCTAATTAAAAGGATTTGATTTAGAATAGACTAAACTTTATATACTATAAAAACTATAAACAAATCAATATTGAAAAAAGTAAATATTGTTTCAATGACTCACAATGCATAGACTTATAGTTTACCTCACAACTGTGACTAGTGATGGATGAAAGAATGCATGGAAGCTCTGACTGCATGTGTGGATATTGAACAACATCCAAAGTAAATAGATGGCTTCAATGATAAAGAACACATTGAGGATATCTTTGATGAGATGGATGTGACGTGGAATGGAGTTGGTAACAACTAAAGCATCTATCTATGATACATGGAGTTGGATGAAAAAATAATGCATATAACTAGAGAAAATGGTAATGAATAGCTTATGACTTGTGGATAAATTTTTTAATTTATAAAAAAATTGTGTGTGATGCATCTAGCTAGTAATGGATCTAAATTTTTTGGTTTCAAGATCCAAGAGTTGGTGATAACTTTGTGAACTCTTTATTATACCATATCTAAAACTATATGCATGAGAATTGACCCATAGAGTTAGAGAGTAACCATAAATATCCATACACTATTGAAGGAAGCCTGAGGTGGATGATTCTAAACAAATAATTCCTTGAATCATTTTCCAAAATTAAGTCTAGGGTGATCAATTTAGTAGTGTTTCTCACTGTTGAGAATACATTTGAGTGTAGAGACTATGTCCAATATGTCATAAATACACCAAACAAATTTTTCACATGGGAAGGATAGAGGAGTATAAAACTTATGATCTACAAGACTCTTATGATTAGTGGCAATCACCTGGATGCAAATATTTAGGATATTTGTAACATACAGGTTCTGATAGATCTATATAATTAAAAAGGCTTTAACAAATCTATGCAAAAGAATCCTTCAAAAATACTCAAAATAGATATTTAAAATTACTAAACATATCAAATAAACATAGATTTAAAACATCATATGTATTACTTCACATCATATGCCTTACACCTATGTGTTTGGCATATTTTAATATAGGGCCACCATTCAAATCACTTAAGACCAAACTACAGACAAATACTTCAAAGACATAAATTTATCTCAAAATTCACAAGACTCTCATTGTAATAGGCAATGGATATTGTCTCTAATACCAAATAATATATCTGGTGTAGATTAGTAGAAGATCAATACAAATTACTTATAATGAATAAGCAAATTCAAACACAGTATTTCATAATATTATTTCACTATATATTTCTTATATATCCAAAACCATACAGGAAGATTAAAAATATAGAGGAAATATAGCTCCTATAATTAGGGAGATACAATCTCCACTAAAATCTCACCTAAAACTCCCTCAAACTATTAAAACACTATATATGAATATATTATTACAAACAACATATTTGAGTAACTAACACACACTAATAAATCTAACCCATAAACTATAATAAATCTATTAACGTAATATTATAACTAACAATAATAACATTATTAAAAATTAATAATGTTTACACACATCAACATATTCCTCCTAAAAATAATTATCTCCACCTTTCATAAATTTTGGGTGTACAAAATATTGGGTTGAATTTTTATTTGGAAGCAACTTCCATAAGAAAAACATAAATCCACTTGTAGCAAAATATTAAGCATTTTTGAATTAGAAGAGACCAGGGGCTTATATTCTATGTGACTAAGGGCTACAAACTAAATTGTGTGATATCCCTCCCATTTTTGATTTATCTTACTGATTTGGGAGTGATGTCACCCCAAAAATGGCTCTAATTTTTAAGTGTATAGGGCTACTTTCTGCTTTATCTAATTTGATGCTCTCATGAATATCACTGAGTGAAGGAGGAGGTGGAAAAAATTTGGGCCTACTCATGTAGGTGTCATATCCCACTATGTGTTTGTATAGGGGCTAAAACTCAATATTTTTTCTAATAAACACTATAAACCAATGGTTTTTTGGTAAGTGTCAAAATCCACTAAATGTTTTGATAGGGGCCAAAACCTAAAAAAGTGTTCTAATATGGGATAAAACATGACTATGTTTTTAGCAACACTATAATATATCAAGTGTTCTAAATGGGACTAAAAATTTATTGTATTGTGAGTAGGACCATAACTCACACTTTGTCTTAAAACAAATAAATTTCCAAAACCCTTGGAATGTCCACCCAACTGGTAGGATGCATTAAAGTGATCTAAGGGGATGAAATGTTTTCTAACATCTAAAAATCCACTGAGAGAACATTGGGTAGGAGGGGTTGAACTTGATGCCTATTTAGGTAAGGGTAAATGTTTGTCAAACTCCCAAAGTCTTTCTTAGTTTTATAACCCATTAAAATGACAAAACTTACAATCAAAACCTGTAGATATAAAAAATACATAACATTTAATCTAAAAATAATAAATACCCATAGGGTTTCTTGACAAACCTAATAAAAAATATAAATATTTTTCTTCAAAGTTACCAAATGTACATATTTTTTCATTATTCAAAAAGTAGTTTTGAAACCCTCCAACAAATCCCAAAAACTAACTATCATGAAACTAGGATATGTTTATATTCATTACTATGGTTTTCCAACCTTATAAGTTCAAAGATGTTTTCTATTTTTTCCTTTAAGACTATATATATTCATATTTACATTGATTTTTAATAAACCCCACCAACCCCTAGAAAACTAAAATCAGTGAAATATCCCAAACAAGATAGAATGCTTGATCTCAAAAAAAACTCAATGGCATTCATCTACCATCTCAGTTCTTATACTATGTTAGAGTGGCACATAATCAAGGATTGGACTAGATAGGGTTAAATATACTAATATGAATTTATATGGAGTAGTGAAATAAGAAAAATAACTCAAAATGGAATAAGCTTGTCTTTCACAACCAAAAATTTATATTAGCATCATTAGCCAAAAATTACATACAAATTTACCTTATACAGTGAAAAATTAGGTCACCTGAAAAGGTAATTAAATAAACTCACAATTGTAAAATGACTTAAAGTACATTTTTGGTGAAAAAACATATAATTAACCTAAGCAAGTTAATTAAACTATGTAGGTAAAAAAACATAGTGGAAAAACTCCTACAACAAAAACTAATAATGAAATTTTTTATAACAATAGTTTAATTTTGGTTTCTTAACTGTCATAACCATAACATGAGTAAATTATTAAATATTGAATCATTTGACACCATTTCACATTTAGTAAAACTATGAGACAATAAAATTTCAGTGTAATATATAAAATTTGATAAATAAATTTTAGTACTTTTTAAATTTCACTTTGTCCATTTTTTGTACTTTTGATATCTTTAAAATACCTCTTAACATGCCTAGAATAAATACATTATGCTAAATAATTTTTTTGTGGATTTTTCTTCTATGTGTCTTCAATTTTTTGCTTGTGATCATCCACTTTAAATTTATTATTCACAATTCTAACATGATTAAAATTATTTGTCTCTTCCCAAAATATTAAATCCTATTTAATAGTAAACAAATGATTCACTAGCTTTTTTCCATTGTCGATGTAACCTTTGTGATGAGTTTCTATTATTTTTCAATCATTATACAAACTCATTAGTGTCTATCTATCACTTAGAATTTTATATCTTATTTCATTTATTTAAGAGTAATCCTTCATCATAATTTCTATTATACTATCCCCATTTGATGATTTATACATCTTTACACAAATTTATTGATAGCCATGCCCATTAATATAAACATAATAAGTCTCACTCAGTTGTATCAAAATTGTATTCACATTAAAATGACTAGTTTGTCCTTAATTATTATTATTATCATTTATCTAGTTATTCTTCATTTGTCACTAAGTTATTAAAAATCACTTACCCTTGAATAATAACCCATATTTTGACAAATAATCCAAGTATGAATTTCTATACATGTTCTTTGGGCACATCAATGATGTCAATCCATGTTAAAATATAAATCCTCCTCATAAAAATCCTTCATTAAGTCAAACCCAATGTATTATATTCTCAACTAGTTCATTTTGAGATTAATTTTACTCAATCCACCCAAAAATGTATTCAGTTTATCAATCCTATGTCTTTGAAAATTGATCATATTTGAAAAACATTAACCAAATTGATGTTTTTATTAATAACATAACTTTGTTGTTTATGAATTACAATGATTGATGATCCATGTAGGAAAAAAAATCCTTGATGAAAAAAATAATGCATTCAGATTTTGAGATCTTATACCATTGTATAGAAATATTTACCATAAAATGAGTAATTTCAATTTGACTCATTTAACTTATCACTAAATTAAGAAATTAGCTTACTGTAATGTCTTAATAATGATAATATGGATATCCTACTAACTTTAAAATCATCTTAAAACAATTTATTAAAATATGAAAATGAAAAATGTGATTATTTCTTAATTATTTTATTCAAAAAAATGAAAACTATTTAGTACTTAAAAAATACATTCAAAACTCTTTTTTCACCCTTAATTATTTCTTTAATGGGTGTAGATATGCCTGTTAAATTTACAATAAATACCTTATATAAACTCTATAACCCATGCAAGGTTTTAGCCTTAAACATAGTTTTAAGTGATGGACATTCAACTATGGATATTACATTTAATACGTGCATTTTCAACCCATCTCTTGAGTTCATAAATCCAAAATAATCAAGATAAAATATAAGAATAAACTAAGGTAGGAGAATAAATTCTAACATAGAGCATAACAATAAAAAGTAAAAATGGAAAACACTCACAATGCCCAATATTTTCACATGGAGAATATCTATTATTAAAACCTTCTTCCTTATCACATTAACTCATACTTTTAAAAATAAATATTATACTTCCAAGTTATGCTCTAAGTTAAACATGTGTGATAATTTTTAAGAACATAAATAATAAGTAATGTATATAGTATTATAATACAATAAGTAGGAAAACCATGGGATATATAAAACATGTGATAAAACTACTCAAAAGACACACATAAGTTTATCAATTTAGTCTCTCCATTCTACATGTAAAGTCTATATTATTGTAAATAATATACAATCTAAATCATGAGAGATATAGAACACATTTATAATAAATAATTAAATTATTCCTTCTTGAAGTTTTAGTTCTTTAGGTTCACCAGAAACATCTCATCCACTATTTGCAATATGAGTCTAAATTTATTTTTAAAAAAAAATTATTTGAATTAATTGAAAATAAAATGTAATCAAGATAAACACATAAAAAAACATAATCAAAAAATATTTTTTCACTTCATTAATTATTCTCATTAATGTATTCGGTGTATTTGACAACCTAAATGGCATAACAAGCCAATAATATATCCCTTAATTCATTTTTAATTTTTCTTTCATTTATCCCTTTTATTTAATTATGACTTGGTGATACCTATTACTCATATTTATATTTATGAAGTACCTTAATCCAATTAAATAATTCTTCAAGTCATTTACCCTTAGAAATGTAAATATATACTTGAGAGTGATCTTGTATATTACTCAATAGCCTATACATGTCCTCCAATATCCACCCTTATTACAATCCAATACTACAACAATTATGAATATGATTAAAATTTTCCCTAATGAATCTTTCACCAACTACTCATTTACTAGGCTCTTCATTTACTCATACTCCATAGGTGTTAGACCATATAATGGCTTGTTTAGGAAAATGATCCATGAAAATGATCAATCTGATGCCTAATACTTCACATAAGTGGAATTTTATCAAAAAAACATTTTAAATTGTATCCAAAAACTCTTATAATAAAATTTTAAATTATAAATGAATATCACTTACCTTATTTATGATCGTAAATTGCATGAATTTTTGGATGATATAAAAATAAGTCTTAGACTCACTTAATTATTGTAATATTTTATTACCCAGAAAAATTATTATCCACATCTTCTCCTCTTTCCTTCAATGGTCTCGATGTGAATCTTATACCAAATTTCCCAAGTTTGTAGGTGTTTTCTTTACCATCACACATAAACTTTATATCAAATTTATCTAGTGCTTGTAATAAAACATGGCATATATCAATTGTAATTATGTTCTAATAAAATTAATTTTTATTTGACATAATCATAAAAGTAACCTCACACTATTCATTCACCAAAATTTGATGAACTTTAAGAGACTAAGAAACTTTGTAATGATTAGAATGCAACATTATTTTCAGCCCAAATTTTTTTAAAAACTTATTTTAAAATATGTTATTTGTGTTATCACTTACAAAACTCACCCCCCACATTAAAAATGTTATAGAATAATTTTTTCCTTTACATCAGTTCATCTTCTTCTTGTGTTGGTTTCAATATAACTCTCTTCATCATAATAAATTTACCACATTCTAGTTATTTCCTTTTACTTTCTAATGTAATACTATATTCACTTACATATTAAATATTAGTGCTCACTAAATTTATCATACTAATGATTTGAACTTATTTTGTACCTTCAAGAAAACTATGATAAACATATCCATACTAAAATAACTTACCCATGAACACTCTACCACTTCCTCTTTTAAAGGAACATATACCTATATAAGTAAACGCTCTTCCTCTTTGGGTTTGATGCTATTTTTTTGTATTACTTTCTTAATATTTATCATTTTTATATCCTCTACCACTATTTATATTTCATCTCCATATTTATAACCATCCTCCACATCTAGAGTTTATTTCATTATACATCCAAAAAAAATCATCTACTTTCAATGTACATTAATAAGATTCTTCAAAAGAATTCAATTTAAAATTTAAAAAATCATCTTTAATGGAAATATGAATTTAATTTACATACCTTGATATCCTTTTTTGATCATATTCCATATGCCCATAATGAATAATGAATTTGTAGAACTTTTTTTTATATCTTATCAAACTCAACTACTTTTTCCTTCAGTTTTTAATTTATTTGAACCAATTCAATAGATAATATAGAGGAAAGAACATAAATTTCACCTTTATGATCATCCTATTCAATCTTTTTATTATATATTTGTCTCATCTCTCCATTTTCATCTACACATGTTCCAACAATAAGGATATGTAACATTTCATCTTGGAACATGAAAAATTCACCTTCAAGGGATCCTCTATTAACTTATATAGTCAAATATTTTCTCCATATCTATGATACAATATATAATATCCTTAGATCTTACACCTCATCCATAATAAGGGGTGTCAAAATTTGGTTTACTTCTAACATTGGTAATAACTTTTATAAATATAATTTGAAATTCATACACTATCTCTTAATCTTGAATATCTTGATTATTATTTTTTATTATCCCTTACATCATCAATAATAATTATTTGAATTTTTTAAATCTCCATTACATCAAATCTTAGTTGTATTCCATAAAAAATCTCTGCACAGTCTTCAAATATATGTACCCTTCCTCCTCTACCTCTACGAATATGTCAATTGTATTCCATATATTCACCTAAATTGTAGATTATCTTTCACATTATGAAAGTTATATTTAAAAGTTTCTCTGACACATAACTTAACAACACAAAACTTTCTCTAATTATAAATTATGAATATGGGAATGAGGATGTGAACCGAATGGTTGACTTATTAGTCAATGAGTGTGACACTAACTCTTTTCTTAATGACACACATAAAAATATGACAACTCATAATGGAAAACATTTTATTTATCTATTTATTTATGTTAATATGTGTTATAGATATTTATACAACACTTACACTGATCCTTTCTCATATTGAATCTAAATAATACTCTACACAATTAAATGACTACGATATATGAATTTACATCTATATAACAATTTGTTAGCTCCTTTCTTCTCTAGAGTAATGAATATATTCTTGACATTGCCTAAATGTCCCTCATATAATCTCTAAATATCCTTGAAAATATCCATTTAATATATTTTTCCTAACACTAACATCCCACATGTTCTATTGATCTCTTTGATTGAGGTAATTTACTTCTATTTTTTAATTTAATGTGGGAAAATTTTCCAGTTCATATAAATTTTTGGTTACGTAATATACATTAAAATATTTCAGTTTCCTCATAAATTAATAATTTATATAAAAATTGAATCCTAAATTAAGAATAGGTTTCATTGTAATCCTAATAAATTGTCACTCTGATCAATGGGATAAGACTAAATATGCACTTATTTTTCCTCTTTTTCCTCATGGAAGTCTAAATTTTTTTATTTGGATTCACATTTAACATCCTCCACATATGTTTCAAAGTAATAATAAGAGACAGAAAGTCACACACCACATAAAAAGGTGCACAAAAACCTAAACCCATGTTTTTAGATGATACACACATTTTTTTTAAACATTGATTCTTACACATAATCACATGAGATGGTGAAAAAAATGAAATTTATTATAACTATGTTAGAAATTTTTAGTATTGGTATTTACTTATAGATTTTAAAGTTATGGTAATCCAAAAATAAACATAGTTTTTATTAATGTACACTATATAATCTACATGCCTATTTTAAATAAAATGTTCATTCAAAGAACCAAAAATGGTAATTTTTATTGGTACCAAAAAGAACCATATCATAAATAACATGCATTATTTTACTTAAATTTTGTCTCAATTATATCAGAGTAGTTCATCCATAACAATAAATAAAATAACTTTTTTAACATTTTCAATATGTCATCTACTTTTGAAATTATGAATGAAGGGGATAGCTATAATAGGGCCCTAGTTCAAGCTCTGAATCCAAGGAATGGTGACCATGATCATGTGGTTAGTCTTCACATTATGGATTTAATAATGGAACACATCTCTATCAACATGAAACTAGCCCTACTAGTGAGGGTTCCTAGACTTCAAATGAATATTGACAGATTTGGAGAATGGGTCAATAGGAAATGGGTAAGGAAGGATAAAAAAAATGTAAGATCTATGGATAACAAGTTTTTACCTATCAAGTTTTCAAATGAATATGAATTTATTAACATTCTCATGGGATTTCCTTGTTTTATGGGGAAATCTAGGCTATTTATAGCTAAATGGAGATGAGGAATAGACTTATTTCAATAAATACCAAATGAACACCTGGTTTAGATTAACCTTCCTAAATTACCTTTATGATATTAGCATGAGGAGGTTATTATAAGTATTTCCAAGGGTATTGGAAAACCTTTCAAATTTGATCATGTCTTACTTTCCATAAAAAGGTTGGTCACTACCAAGGTTTGTGGCTTGGTTAAACCAAAAAAACCAATTATGAGGTGTATTTTCCTATGATCCTACTATGGAAAATGGGTTCAAGAAATAGTTTTTGAGAAGGAGAATATAACATGGAAGAGATGTAATGAGTGGGGACATAAGGACCTAGACTATCCCAAATTAGGTATAATGGATAGGTCTCTACTTACCAAATCAAAAGAAAATAAAAGATATTCCCCTCCCTTAAATAATTTGAAAGCATTTAATGACATTAACTCTATGAAATCTCTCAAGACTTCCTTATTCAATAATAAATGGGATACTACTATAAAACCAATCCCCTTTAAGAATTTTGGAGTAAAAAAGAAGGAAACCAAATTGGTGGTAGGAAGGACACTCTATATTTTTGACTCTCCTAAAGAAAAAAGGTGAAATTTTATTACTCATCCTAAGAAATGAAACTCTGAGAGAAATTCCAAAACATCCCACCTACTAGAAGGGACACATGGAAAGGATATGGGAATAGATTCCACTAATTTAAATTTTTTTGATTAATGCATCTTTATCAAGAACCCTCCCCTAGGCCTTAGCTAAAATGCGATCAAAATTTTGAATATGGATGGAGAGATTGTACCTAGGAGACTTCTAGGTCAAGGTATGTTTATTTCTCCCTCTTTGTCATCAAGATTATGTGTGGAATGTAAGATGAATTAATAACCTTGAAAAATAGATACTTATTAATAACCTTAGATTATCTTAAAATCCTAACTTTTTACTACTTAAAGAAACCAAAATGACTTTAGAATCATTGAAGAACATAAAACAATCAATTTGGAAACAAGCCAATTATGACAGTTCATGATTTGTGGGAACCTCTTGAGGAATTGATATTTTATGGGACCAACAAACTTCTAAAGGGATCCTAATATAGAATAATAAATGCCATGTGGTGATTGGCATCACTTACCTTTCATCTAAAAAGAAATGGATTTTGTCTAATATTTATGCCATAAATTCAAAAGTTGGGATGAGCCTTTTCTAGAAGAACCTCTCCCATTTCATATCCTTCTCCTCTAAGTGGGACTGTCTGATCATAAGGGACTTCATACAACTTTAAACCCAATAGAAAAAAAGGGAGTTAAATTTGAATATAATGATAGCATGGATGATTTCAATGACTTCATTCCTAATAAAGGCCTTCTAAATGTAGTTCTTTTCAGATCTTCTTATACCTAGTCTAACAAAAAATTAAGGGAGGACAACATTCAAGTCAAAAAGGATAGGTTCTTTTCAAATTTAAATTGGGATTTTAGAGGTTGATGTATACTCCCAGTTCTCCCTAAACATGGTTTAGATCATAATCCATTGGTTTTTGTGTAGTAATAAGTCCCAAAGACAAAATGAGTACATTTTGGGTTAGAGTAATTGTGGTTAAACAACCCAAATTTGTGGGAAATAATGAAAAAATGGTGGGGAATGAAGATCGAGTGTTAAGATATGTTTATTTTAGCTTCTAAACTCAAAATGACAAAAATATACCTCAAAAATTAGAATAAGGAAGTCCTCAGGAATATTTTTGAGAAAAAGAAGGAAATCTCTAAGTCCTTTATGTTATTGGAGTAGAATTATCCAAGCTAATAGCATAAACTAGGAAACTTATCAAAAGTAAAAGGAACTTATGAGCGATTTTAATAACTTAGAATCTAGGGAAGAAACATTTTGGAAACAAAGGTCTAGGAACACATGGCTAAAAGAAAGATAAATTCCTTTTTCAAACAACTTTTAGGAATAAAATTTAGCTCAAAATAAAATAACTGATCAAAGAAGATGGGAGCAGTTATATTAATCAAGAGGAGATAAAACTGGAAATAGTTAGATTTTTCCAAAACATTATCTCAGCAAATGCCTCTTATCCTCAAGGCCTGGACAAAAAATTTCTCAGACTTTTTGACATAGTTATTGACATTATGGACAATGTTAATATTCTTAAACTACCAAACCATGAACAAGTAAGAATATTCATGTTCACCATAGAAGGGGAAAAAGCACCTAGAACTGATGGTTTCCCTCAACACTTTTTTTAACATTTCTAGGACATTATCCAATGGGTAAAAGTATGAAGGATATCGATAACACTTTTTTTGTTCTTATTCCAAAAAGAGAGGGATGTAGTCATTTAAAATATTTTAGACCAATAATTCTTTGTAATATCATCTATAATATTTACACCAACACCCTAGTGTTAAGGCTTCGACCCTTACTACCAAGGTTTATTTCAACTCAACAGAATGCTTTTGTGGCTGGTAGATATATTTTTTATAATATCATCTTAATTCATGAATATATTAACTCTTTGAAACATTCTAAAAGAGCTATTATGATTTTTAAACTTTATAATCAGAAATCATATAATAGAGTTTCTTTGAATTTCCTCATGTTCATCCTTCAAAAGCTTGGTTTTAATAAGTTTCTTAGGAAACTTATCTTCAACTATATTGTTACCCCTAATTTATTGGTACTCATATATGGTTTCCTTGAAGGTTTATTCAAATTAGGAAGGTGACTATAATAGGGATATCCCATATTCCCTTACCTTTTCATCATCTTTGTTGACACCCTTAGACATATGTTGTAGAAGGATAGTGAGGATAGGAACATTAAAGGTGTTTGAATCATTACTAGATCATAGATATTCATACACTAATAGTTTATTGATTATAATTTTTTTCTAGGGAGCTCCTCAATAAGGGAATTCAAATATTTTAAAAAGATTTTGGAAGACTATGGAATGGATTCTAGGTAATGAGCTAACTTCTACGAAAGCTCCCTCTTTTCCACACACACTTTTCTTGATCTTCTGGTTCATCTCTCCAAAATCCTAAACTGCCAACTTCATTCCCTCCTTGCTTCTTATCTATGCATGCCACTTATTAAGAATTTTCTAAGCTTGCAATATTAGAGCACCAAATTGAATAAAATTCATAAAAAATTAGCTAAATTGAAAGCTAATTATCTTTCACAAGCCAAAAAGATCTCTTGGTAAAACATTCTCTTAAAAGTATGCTTATTTATTGGATGTCAATATTCTCCATTCCTTCTAAGATCACAGGCCAAATTGAACAAATATAGAGAAGATTTGGCTAGACAGGAAAGTAACACACAACTATAATTCCACTAGTCACTTGGGATAAGGTTTGTAAACCTAAGAATTATGGGGGCCTAGGACTGAGATGGGTAAAAAACATGATTGATCCCTCCTACCAAAATAAATAAAATATATTAAAGTAAAATATCTCACTAATAGTTTAGTGGATTAGCTTTTTAAATAATTTTTGATTCAAAGATCTAGCTTTCAAAAATTAATAATCAAAACAAAATATCTCATATGCAAAGGATATAAATGGATGGTGGGTATATTAATTTTTAGGAGGGCCCATGGATCTTTATTTTTATGATATAGGTAATTAGGGATTTGATGCTTTAATTAATCACTTTAAAAACTTGATGGGTTATAAAGTAAGGGATTACTAGTTTAAAAATAATTTTGGAATAAGTTAAATGTGTCTTTAATTCCTTAAAGTAACTACAGATCAATATAGATTAATTGTAATATTAAAGTCCAAGATTTTAGGAATTCATATTAGTTTCTTCCCCAAGGAAGACAAAATCATTTAGAACTATAATCTGTCTAGTGATTACAAGTTTAAGTAGGGATTTTTTATTGATCAAGACCTCATATATCATGATCCTATATGGTATGAGTTATGGGAAAAATTTATCACTAAAATTGGTGTTTTATACTAGTTTATTTACCAAAACTAAATCCTCAACATAGATAACCTAAAACTTAGAGGCTTCAAAAATCCTAAAATATGTTGTCTCTATCTTAAAGTAGAGTAATTCATTGATGACTTGATCCTAAATTTCCTATATCCCACATTGATTTGGGCCCCAATCCTAAGTCTTCTCAATATTTATTGAGTATAACCCATATCAATTTGGAATCTTTCTTTACAATGGTTTCCACCCTATAAGCATAAATATCTAAAACTCCTTAGGAACCTTTCTCTACCACATTTTCTCTATGAAATGTGCAAAGAAAAGAATCAAAGAATTTTTAGAAATAAAAGTACAGGATCGTAAATATTCAGAGATAACATTATAGAGGATATTAAAGAAAAATGGGATTCAATGTCCTCTAAGAAGGATTATCCTATGGAGGGTGAGGAATCAGGCATCCTAAATTTTGGGATCTTAACCCCCTTCAGCGTTTAGGTCATTAATATAATCATTTGTGTGTCTTAACTATATGGACTCACCCCAAGGAGGGTTAGTAGAAACTCAATTTTATGGGGCCTCTAAATAGAACCTTAGGAAAGTGAAAGGAGGGGATTTTATAAAAATATGTCTAGGGAAATGTTTTGACTCCTTATGCAATAAAAATGGGAGAGCAATCAAATCATATTACTGGAGTGAGGGTGGCTCTCTATGGAATTATGGTGGTATGCGAGAAAGGATTTACAAAGTTATCTATTGAAGGAGATTACCTTAACATCTTTAATTATCTAAGAAAGGTGTCAAGAACATCCTAGACTATTGAAAAAGAAATTTAAGACATGCGGAGCCTCTTGAATTGTTTCCAAGAATTTTCTATGAGTCGTGTGTTTAGAGAAGGAAATACATGTGTGGATATTATGGCCAATTTAGGGGTCTCATTTTAATTAACTATTTAGGAACTGAGGGAGAACCTATACCCCCTTTCAACATTATGAATCATGTCCTTTTTTACAAAATAATGAGTTAACTTATCTAAAGCAGGTTCACCCTTTATTGGGTACATTTTTAGGTAGGATCAATTTTACCTTCTCAAGCTGCCATTTCTTCTACATGTTATTTTTTTTAAGGGAGAAGTAGACCTCCTTATGTGTCTATAATAGATTTCACACTAGTTAAAAGTTGGGTTATTTTAATCTATATAATAAATAAAAGAGTAACATTGAAGAATTAAACTGTAGGTTTAATTAATTGATATATCCTAAATATATCATTCATATTCTTTTTTGGTGTTTGTTTGTTATTTTTTAACCCTATTCTAATATGTGGTGTTAAGGGTTAAATTATTTGAATAACTTATACACAAGGATGGATAAAAATATTATAAATCAAGTTAGTTAATTGAAAACTTAGATAAATGAATTCTAAACTAAAATGTTAACTTATGCTAAATATAGAAATTAAAATCAAAATATTAGTTTGATTTTGCAAACATGAATATGAGATATTAATTATATTATGTATAAATATGCAAGTATATCTAAGAAGTAAAAATATGAAATAGGTATGTGAAAGATTGGGATCTAATAGAAATATTTTGGAAATATTATTTTTCAAACCTTTGACACTTGTGTTATGCCATGGACAATTGCCTCCATTATTATATCTTAATCTTGATGTAACTATCATATAATAAACATTATTTTCACTACAAAGTGACTACTCAGAGCCTTTAATGTTTTATATCATCTTTATTTGACGTCTTGTATTCATGTACCCAAGATATTAATGACTATATATAGATCAATCCCTAATTTTTCACCTTAGGTCTTTGTACCTCTCCAAAAATGCATTAGTTGGCTCATGGTGTTGAGATAAACTCAAAGACCACTCTATTAATCAGTACCACCTACATAGATAATACTAGAAGGGGGGCCATAGATTTATCTACTTCTCCCCTATGTTTTATATTATGAGTGCACAAAGGTGAAATATAATATATGTAAATGCATGAAATGATATAGCTTGTAACTTGACAAATATTTATCATGGGTTGTTCTTTGAGTAATTCAAACCTATAATTTAAATACTCATATGACTTATATAAAAATAGGTAAGAACATGTTAGTGTAACTTAGATATGCAATTGATTGAGTGAGCTTAAATATGTGCTTACTCTATATGTTTTAGATGAATAATAAGTAGGGTTATATTTATATTTATACCACATATTTTGAAAACATCTCATAAAAATGTTCAATAAGATAAATGGTCTAAACCATGGGATTCAAAAAAATTATAAATTACATGAATTTTGAGGTCCAAACAACTCATTATAATCTTGACACTTGTGTCAGCACAAGCATCCCTACATAGAATATAAGTGTCTGGTAGGAAAGGAAACTTTTGAAGATATGAAAATAAAATTGAATGATGTATATTATACTTTAGGATTTATATATATTTCAAGACAATTGGGTATTTATAAATTATAGGGTCTAACAATAAAATAAAAATTTAGGCATAATGAGATGGTGAATGCAAGCCTTTTGACAACATGAAGGTGTATAAATTAAGGGTAGAGATTGATAGGTATATTTGAAGTATAGAAGACTAATATTATATATATATAAATATTTTAGAGTTTACATTAACTCCCCCCCTCCCCATTTAAACTAGTAATGCATAAATATTAAATTACTAAGTTAATGGATAAAAATATGTATGTAGGTGTGTATAACACACATTGTCATTATTTGAGCGCAATTTTAGTGTTTTTATATTTCATGACATGTAAAAAATAGAATTTTACAATATAAATTGGTTCATATAATCTAAAAAAAATCATACCTGAAATGTTTGAATAGAAATAGAGCAAAGAAGGAGCACACCTATGGGTCGATGCAATCATGTTACCCCTTGGTACTATGTCTTCGTAAAGATGATTATTTGTGAATTTTGAAGTTGACAGAGTTTTAAAACTAAACCTTCAAGAGATGAAGAGAGATATTATAAGCTAATTTCCCCCTCAATCCAGTAGTTTTATGTTAATGAGGTTAGTTAATATTAACCAAACTATTAAACGGAGTCAACTATTTCAAACATAAATGGATAAAAAAATTGCTTCCTAGTGAAAATGGTGCTTCTTGGTAGCTTATCAATGCTTCTTGGTAAATATGTTTAAATAATATATAATATGTATTTGAATTTTTTAGTTGACTTTCATGGAATACTCACATATAATGTGTCTAAAGTAAAATTTTATATCAAAATGTAAACTCTTATCTATAACTATGTATAATATTTGTTAAAAATCTGATAAACTCTATCCAAATGTATAAAAACTAGTGTAATGTATAGGATTTTGATCCAAACGTATATTTTAATCATGTAAACAATAATGAAATTATAGAATTTTTTAGAATTATATAATTGTGGAGTTCATTTTTCTATGATATTCCCACACTAATATGCACCCCCTTTATAGGTGATGTAACTAGAATCTAATAGTTATCTTAAGTCAAAAGGATAACATAGCTATAGATTCGATGTATTAATTGTGTAGCATGTGGAGGTAGAATGCATAAGTAGATATATCAATGATGATTAAGTATGTGATCATAACAATCCCTAAGATTCAATGTAAGTATCATGGAAATATTTAAAATTAATTTTACTAAATCAATAAATAATAAATAACACACAATATCTCTCAATGCCACACAAATAGAGTCTAAGGACACCATAGGCAAGGGACATACTTAAATTTTCCACATTTGAAGAATGACATACTCAAATATATGAGTATAAAAATAAAGGAACACATAGCGACACTAGGTATAATAGTAAAGGAACATATTAAAGTGTTCCACAAGAAATAAAATATGTATCAAGAAAAATAAACTCAAGGAAGTGACAATGTGAATAAGTGAAGTATAAGAAACCAACATAAACATATCATACTAGTCATTATATACATGTGTTATAAAAAATATCATTGGAAATATCATATCAAGTACACTTTGAAATATGTAAGCATGATTATATGAATTTGTAAACATTAGTATATAATATGGACATAGCATAAGTAATGTAACATGTATCAATCGTGATCAATGAAGTAGATGCCTCCAATGTAGTATGCCATGTGAGAAGAGGAAAGTTACAACATATATATTTATAAGTATGATGGTTTTTCTGTATATATATTAAACTCAAATTTGAGTGAATAATATATCTATATAGAGGATAAATGATATCATAACTACAAGCATAAAGGAAACAACATAGATGCCAAGGAGCTAGTAAACATGTGAATGTTGAATATTTTTGTATTTACTTGGTTTATTTATTTATTCATTTTTTGGAAATTATAAATGACTAACCTATGATCCCATCTATTAAATGCTCCAAGATATCACCAAAATTAAAGTATTGTACATCAAACTTGTGAAATTTTAAGAAAACATGTAAAAGTGTCATATCTATAATTATAGAATCTATGGTACTCTCCTTATATATAATAGAAATTTATGGTCATCACTAAGTAATATAAAGAGTATGGCTTCATGGAGACCATGTTTTTGTATTCTTTTATTTGATACATGCATCTATATTTGGAACACATTTATGTGCTTATATAAACTAGGTAGACCATGTAAGTGTAGATGAGGAATCTGTGGGATCCATTGTGTATCTATTGTGTAATGGTATATCACGTATGGGTTAACTAAGAAAGGGAATTTCATGTTTCTTACCCTTTTTCAGATGATTAAATTTAGTAGGTTTTAAAATTCATTATCTAGTAATAAACTTCTCTTGTTCAACTGGATGTTCATATGGAATTATCAAAAAAATTACTACTCTATTGGTATTAATGTATTTAATACATAAATTCACTATGGAAGGTATTGTGTGAATTTGATGTTTCTAATTTCATCCAAATAACATATAAAATATGCTTGCATATGTTATAACTAAGAAGGTAACAACCATCATGTTGGACCAACTTGTAAAAGTTGATCAATCCCACCAATAATGTGTTGTGGGGACCCATGATGATCTGGGCATTTTGGTTGAAGTTTATAAATCATAATGTGTATATACAAAATATGTATGTAATGTCATGGTGTATTCATTATAACTAGCACCATTGTTAATCATTACACTATGTATGTGTTGATGATTAAAGTATACTCAAATAAATAAGGAATTGAGATTTAAATCATCATCTATAATTTCACTTTCATCAAATGAAATATATGATGTATAAATGCCAGGAATTTCATCTAATTGGTTTATATAGGGTTATGATGGAGGATGTGTGTTATATTTCATTTCTAGTTTTAATTTTTTCTTAAAATGACCTTGAAATGGACTGTTAAATATATTCTAGTTTTAATGGTTTACATGTTATGATATATGAATCCTTTATAGGATCATCAAAGTTAATCTATTAATTATCCATAATATCTTGGACCTTATGTTTGAAAGTATAAATATATATTTTTAGAACTCTCATGTCCTTGGTGATTGTTAAAATCTTAATAAGTATCATATCCTTTTGGTAGAGGTAGACTCATATCAACCTCCATGGTAATAGGGAGGGATATGAGATGACATTCCATAATATTTTGAAACAAAAAAGTAGGAGATCCATGTGATTACATAAATTTTGTCTTAGGCACATTTAATAATATGAGCCAATTAGGATTTTACAATGACCATTATGGTAAATTACATTTTAGTTTGTATATCTTTTACATTGTATATTGGTTTGATATGAAACTTGGTATAATGTGTGATCATTGTGTTTTCTACATAATTAATCTGGTTTTTCAAAATAAGTTTCATTTCATGAACTCATACATTACAACATAAGTCATCAATAGATTGGAACTTATTAAAAATAATGGACTCATGTAATTGTAAAAATATACATTGATTAAAGATGTCTTGAATCTCCTTATATGACATTAGATTTATCAAATTAGCTGACATTTTTTGTATCACAAAACATATTGATTAATAGGATCATTGGTTCCTTGTTTGATATAAATTTATGTATATGACATATGTTTAGTGATGTTGATGGAAAAATGTGCTAAAAACTAATTTGCTAAGGGTATGAAAGTTTTCACTACTTGGATTTGTAATTCATATAAATATAATAAATCATAGTACTTTAGGATCTATGGAAATAATTTGATCAAAATTTTAGAATTTGAAGCATAATTAAGGCATGTCACATACAAACATCGAAGATGTTGATAGTGATCATCCTTTCCATCATAAAATATGAACTTGGGTGAAATAAAATTAGTTGTCAAAGCATGAAAATATATCTTAAGTGCTATAGGATTATGTAATATATATTTTTAGTTAATAGCATGAATTTATTTGAAATTATTTAATTTAATGATGGTAGAGTTAGCTTCAAAATATTTTCTAAGTTAGAAAATATTTTGCATTATAGTCCTACTGGGATTAATATTTGATATTTGAGAAGATAGAAAAGAGGATTAAAATACCACTTGTGTTGATTTAGGCATTAAAATTAGTAATTGGGTTGAATTATTAGTTTCTCCCATGAGGATGTGATAAGATTTATTTCATCTAATGGTTCACCATTATTGGATGTGGATACACTAGAATTTCCATTGTTTTTTAATTCTTCTTGGGTAAAATATAAGAATGTATTAATAAATTATTTATTTGTATTTATGTGATTGACTAAGGTTTCCTTATCTTAAATTTGTAAACTATATACTTAAAATTTTTAATATTTAGTAAATGAAAATAAAGGTGCCAAAGGAATTTAAAAACATAGATCTACAAATTATTAAAATCAAATAACTTAGAGGACCAAAAAACCTAGATCAAACTCATAATTTCATGAGAACACATAATGGTTAGGTTCACTAAATATTTATCCCTTTTTCAGATGTGGTGTTGAGGGTTAAGGGGATATAATATCTTATACATAAGGATGCCTAAGACTATTCTAGAGTAGGCCAATTCATTTAAAACTTATATAAATGAATATTGTAGATTAAAATGTTGAGTTATGCTAAATATATAAAGTACACTTAAAATAATAGTTTGATTTATTAAACATGAAGAAGAGATAATATTTTTATTATGTGAATATACATAATCAGATCCAAGAAGTAAAAAGGTGGAAATAAGTTGGGACAAGATCAATATCCAATTATTAGTCTATATTTTTTGTTTTTGGAGGCTTGGAAACTTGAGTCAGCTCTATGATACTTATGTCAACACATTTTTCATGATCTCAATGTTATTTTAATTTAATAAATATTCATGTATTATGAAGTGACCACTTTCATCTTTATAGGCTTTTTGTAACCTTTATGTTGATGTATTTTATTTGTGTGCGTAGGATATTAATGACTATATATGGATCAAATCTTAGCTCTTCACCTTAGTTATTTATGCATTGCCAAAATTGGGTTAATTGGCTCATAGTGTTGATCTAACCTAAAGTATCCCTCTATCAAATATCATGGCCTAAATAACCAATACTCCAAGGAGGGCCTTAGACTTATGTATTTCTCCCCTAGATGTTGGTGTGTGCGAACAAGGGTGAAATGCATTATATGCAAATGTTTTTAATGATATAGATTTTAACTTCATAAATACTACTCATGGGGTATTATTTGAGTACTTCAGACATATAATATGACTCCTCATATGACAAATAGTAAAATAGGATAGTATAACTTAGTTGTGTAAATATTTTAGTGAGCTTAAATAGGTGCTTGATTGATATTTTATATATGGATAATGAGTATGATTATATTTGTATTTATACCACACCTTTTGAAAATATATAATGATAGTGTTAAATAAGACAAATGGTTTAACCCATAATATTTGAATGATTTTCAAACTATATGACTTATGAGGAATGGACACTTGATAACAATCTAGACACTTGTACTGACATAAGTTTATCTATGTGGGATATAAGTGTTTGGTAGGTTAGAAAGATGTTGATGATTTGAAAATTTCAATTAATGATACACACACACACACACACACACACACACACACACACACACACACACACACACACACACACACACACACACACACACACATCATATTTTAGGCTCTATGTATAGTGAAAGAGAATTGGTTCATCAAAAATGATAGGGTAGGATGATAAGATAAACAATTAAGCACAATGAGATGATGAATGTGAGCCTTTCAATAACAATAAGATTTAGAGATGAAGGGTAGATCATTGTGTCATGACCCTAATTGACCTTAATTTAATTCATTTGTGTTCATATAGACTAGTTTTGAATTATTTAAGACATATTTAGTTTTTCTAAGATGGTGTTATAATTCTATCATCTACATTAATATATTTTTATTATAATTGTTGAGACAATTATGGATTAGATTTTCATTATAAAATTTGATATTATTGTTTATTGTGTTTTAATTCATTATTTAGTTTGATTTATTATTTAAATGTTATTATTTCATTTATTGTACTTAGATGTTTAGATGTTGTTGATAGTCTATTTGTTGATTGTAAGCACGTGTACTTAAGTTAGTTTGTGTTCAGACCTTAAAAATAAGTAAAAATAGAGAAATAATATGGATAAATGAAATATTGAATTCTAACTTAAAGATAAGCTTGTCATTACTAGTGATTTATTCATTATGTTTTTATAGTTTCCTTATTGTATGTTATCATTTTATAGTTGATTTCATTATTAGTTGATTTGAATAAGTTTTTACATTTGTGAAAACATAATTTTATTAGATGTTACAATTTTTGATATGGTCTCATTGATTGTTATTGATTGAGTTTTAATTATTTTCCAACTGTTATCTTTTATTGCTATTATCATTTTTTATCTTTCTAATGTTTTATGTTTTCATTCATTTCATGTTCATTGACTTCAACAGTCTATTTTGGTCACATAATTGATTGTGTTAGCAAATTTTTTTTGTCAACATATTATTTAATTTCTTACTCATCTTATTTCTATTTGAATTAATGTTCAAATCAACCATATAAGGTTGCATAATTTATTAGATACTTATTAAATGGTTTTTGTTTAAGGCTCATGCATTAAGGGTTTAGACATTATTGAATAGACCTTACTTTGTTATTTTATCGGTATGTTTCTTAAGCTAAGGTTTGGATTGGGGGAATTTATTAGGTTACTCAACCCATATGAGGGCATTGGTAATTAGTTGATTTTGTATTTGTAAGCCAAATAACTTAGGGGTCATGGTATTGAATTGAATTACCATGTATTAAGGCTTGAGATGCTTCTTTGGGTTTTTATGTCTTATTGAATTTTATTTTGGACTTGATCTTCAAGATATTAAATCCTTAGGGAAACTCTACCAAATATTTTGGCATGCCAGCCAAGGGGAATGTAATGTGGTTTTGCATTTATTTTCTTAGGAGCTATAACTGTAGTTTGATGAATTTTATATTGATGGCCATGAAAGAGTTATGGAGAGTTATTTTAGGTTTATTTTTTATTTATTATTTTATTGGTTTTTTTGAATGAGATATGGGATTTTGAGTTCTATTTTATGGCATAGAATTTGGAACCTAGAACAGAAGAGAATTCTTCTATGGTCAAATTCTATCAACCAAATAACTCATGTTTTTTAATCATATTTTCAATGGAAAATAGTTAGGGATTTATCCATAAATGTTGGCATTATTTGCAAATTTGTATGTTTTTAGATAAAACCCTAACTAGTGCCATAATTTTGACTTTTCATTATGTTTTTTATGCACATGGAAACCCTATATAGCTCAATAATGGATTGGTTAAGCACTTACAATATTTATTTTACTAGTTATTATATTTATTTTATTTAAATTAATGTGTGTGGTTACCATCACATATATATTGTTGGTTTGAGGAATGGGTTTTTGTTACATTGAAAACATTTATTCTTTGAGGATTTTTTTTTTAAGTCAATGTGTAAAGTCCTTGCATTTATGTTTTTAGTTGTAAATAACTGTAAAGTCATTTTAGGCTACAACATAGTTGAGTAACTGTGTGTGTTGATAAATTCATTTTATTATATAAAACTGTAGTTAGAGTATTCATCATTATGCATGATTAATTTATAAGTTGAAACATCGACTAGGTTATCATTTTTATGAAATCCATTATGTCCTTATTGTGATTGATTGATTGTTTAATGTTTTAGTCATGTAATGTTTGACTACGCTATTATTATTTTTCAATCCCTTAGGGCTATGGTTGGATTAGAAGTGAATTGGGTTTTTGATTTGGTTTATTAATTTTAAAAACCTAACTTGGGAATAGTCAGGGTTAAGAAATAAAGTTAAAATAAAAAACTTGATGATTATTTCAAACAACAGCTAAAATTGGGGGCAAGGACATATGGAGTCCCCATAGGGGTTCAATATGATTTTAGGGGTTATGAAAAAATAATATATTATTATGTCTATACGGTTGTTTGACTTTTATTAAATTATTTGGTCATTATTAGTTTGACTAAAGTTTATGAAGTCATGTTGAATTAGTGGATTAATTCTAGAAATGATAAAAGAAATTTATGTTGGTTCATGATTATATTCACTTATTTGACATCATTGATCTATTGATTATTTTATTTATTATGATTTTTTAAATAATTAAATTTGATCTTTAAGTTTTTATTATTTTTGATAAATTCTTTTTTGGTTTATAATATGACATGCAGCTTTACATAAGTTTTATGTAATTAATTATTTATTGGCTGATATTGTTATCTTTTTTATATGAGTTTAATTTTAACTCAAAAATGTCTGCTAAGTTAGTATGTGAAGATGAATACCATGCAGGTTAATATATTTATAATCCATATTATATTTTGCATTAGAATATGGCCCATAAATTGAGATGCTCAAAAAGAGAGCTAATGTCATAATCAGGTATCAAATCAATCGATCTTGGTGGGTTAGTTTGTGTGTTTCATTTTATTTTTGTTATTTGTTTTCCTGAATGTTTTAAAGCTCAATTTTTTTTTAAATTATTTCTCCATCAATTATCTATTGCCCCAATCTATATCTAACTTATGTTTGGGGTGCTATAGGGCCACTTGTGGTTGGGATCATTAGGACTAGTGAGGTGGGTTTAGATTAATTGGATTACATGTAATGATTGGATTTATTTCTTCTTACTTCGAGTTATGATAGTGATTGTAAATGAACTAAAATTATTATGTAATTCTTATTAATTTAATTCATGATATTCATCATAATTTTATTTAATACAAATTTATATAACATTGTCATGTATGTTTAATTCATGAAATAATTATAGTTGATCACTTGATTGTTTAAGTAATATAGTATTACTAGTTCACTATGAATTTACATTTGTTCATAAAAAATTTGATATATGAATATAGTAATGATTTATTTACCTTATACTAGTAGCTAAAGACATAATTGGATTAACTATTTTAAGAAGTTGAGTTGACTGTTGTATCATCTTGAGTTGTTATATAACATCAATTTTATGTTGACTCATAAATGGTAAATGTTTTCATATCTTTTGTTTTATGCTTGTAGATCAATATTTTGTGATTGAAAAATAACTTGGTTATTTGAATATGAAAATAATTATGTTTGAACTTAGATGTGAAATTTAGCATGAATATGGTGTGATTCTTTTCGTACATAGAGTATAAAAAATTGAAACATAATGTTATCATGTTAAACTTAAGTTATATTATTTATTATAATTTCAATTTTTTATTAAATAAGTGAAATTATTCTTTGAATATGATTGCATTTTATATCTATTGTAATGTGGTAAATTTGGGTGAAGTTGAAAGTTATATTTAAATGAACTTTTCAAATCGCTAAATATTACAAAATCCTTATAATTTAATTGGTAAAATGAATGGAATGTATTCAATTTAATACTTGTGAGAAGAGTTGTAATAACTCAATCAAATGTGTGATAAAGACAAATTTTGATTATATATTGAAGTATTTAATATTTTCATGTCTCGTAGAAGATAATATTTTCAGTTTTTAAGCATTGTTACGTGCCATAGACTGTAGGGGAAACTCCTAAATTAATTCATTAAAATTAATCATCATTAAGATTAAGTTAATATTATGGATATGTTGAAGGTAGATTGGAAATAATATTATTCATTGGATGTTTTACAATGAGTATTGATATTCCTTTCTAATCATCTTGTGTTTAAACAACAAATGCTCCATGTTTGGCCAGATCATTGAATCGTTTAATAACTAGTTTTTATCTTTTAATGGTAAAATAAATTGTGAACTTATATTATTATTATAACAATTTATATTAAAATTAAATATTAGGTAATCAATTAAATAATGCTTAGGCCAAGATCATGGATTTCAATTAATGGACAAATCTATAAGTTCCAAATTTAATCAAGACTTGATATAAGTACATTTAGTCCACACGACATTTAATAAGTATTAAGTTGTATAAATCAGAAGAATTTATGTTGGTAATAAGGAAAAATTTAAATCTAACCTAAGTTATTAAATAATTATTAGGCATGATTTTCATGAGCTTGTACCCTAATTATATAGGATAAGATTTGACTAAACATAACTTAAGCATGGTTGTAGAAACATTCCTCGAGGCTTGAATACTTCTTATATCAGTTATGTCAAACATCATATGTATGTTCGCCTGTGAAATTAAAATGTATTCAAACTATTTGCATTAATTTTTGGAATAATAATTTTCCCTTGATTTTTATCTACTACTTGTAATTTGGTGAGTCATACCTAAGCAATCTTAGTATGATGATTCTTATGTTAAATCTAATCTTACTCTATCACTCTTTGTTAAACTTTGTTGAAACTACCCTTGAGGTAATTTTTGTTCTATATAATGTATAAGTACTTAGATAAGGGTATAAATTCATAATGAATCCATTAATAAGGTTAAATCATAGTACGTAGATAAAGGTGAGTGGTTAAGACCACACTAACCCACTTTTATCTAAATATTGGGTGGATAAAATGCTTCTTAAAGAAATCTTTGATGGTTTATAAATTTGGTCTAGTTATTATGTTATCTATAACACAGTTATGGATCTTATTATGTGTTTTCATGCTAAATTTTGGGTGAAATTCTTTCTATTAATTTGTTTACATTTTGGCTATATAAAAAAATGATGGTTGCATCATATTGGTACAAGATCATGGTTTACTTATCTAAAGAACTTTGAAAAATATTTCATGCTAATATCTACTGAATTGTTGTATGTTTCACCATGGGATAATGAGGACAAGATCTAGAATAGAAAATAATAATCTAAGAAATTTTAAACTAGGTAGAGTAAAAAGTCAAGTTCATAGTGTCAACATTCCTTAGAGAGAGGAACCCCATCTTAATAATGTTGATAATAATGTTGAGGCTCTTAATTGTGTGGAAAATAATCCCAACATTAACCAAGAATTAGTCTTGAATGGAATTATAAATCTATTAAATTCACTTCAAAGTAAAATAGACACCCATGAATGAATGTTTAATAATTTATAAGGTTTTCCAACTAACAAAGTTCCATTTACAGATGAAAATAATGTTGATGAACGAAAGCTTCAAAATAACCCTAGTATTATGGATGATCATATCATTAAAAGGAGATAAAGAAGTCACTTCCACTAACCTTTTTAGGTGAGGAATCTGGTGAAGTAGTTGATGCATGGTTAGTACATCTGCATCAGTATTTCAATCTCCATAACATGTGCTCTAATGCAAATGCAAGAGTAGTAGACTATCAATTATTAGCATATGGAGCTTTTTGATGCAACCATCTATGTGTATTAGAGGGTTACTAGCCAATGACTCTTATCTAACCTACATTTAAAATGTAGTCTAGGAAAAGGTATCTTAGTTCCAAATTTAAAGAATAAAACATCACTAATTTTTAGTTGCTCAAACAAGAGAATATGATTGTGACTTAGTATGAAAATAAGTTTTTAAATATGATACATCATGTTAACTACAAGCATAATGAAGAAACTGAAGTAACTAAGTTTAATGTAGAGTTAGAAAAATATTAATGCATGATGTTAATATGACCAATCCTAATATTTTAATTATGGCTATTGAATTTACAAATAGGGTGTAAAACAAAGAAATGGATCGCCAAAAGGAAAGATAAGATTGTAAACATAATAAATAGAAATCTGAGAAAAAATCTATCTCCTTATAATAATTCTAATAAATATGATTCTAAACATAGATTTATAAGGAGAACAAGTGGTTTTAATAAATTTCAAGGGTAGAATAAAAATTTCAAGGATCTAAATTTTTTAGGACTGCTAATTTTAAAAGGACTCTGACTTAACGTAGTCAAAATATGCATGCTACTGGAGCCAATATTATTCTTCTGATGACACAAAGAACTATAGAATGCTAGACTATAGATATAATCACTATTTCAAATAATTTTCTAAGATAAAATCTAACCAATCAGTTAATCACAAAGTGTATGGAGTTGTACATAATAAGAACATTGATTTTCAAGCAACTCCTATTAAAAACAAAAGTAAAATAAATAATTTTTTTATTTCAATTTTTTTTCATTCAAGAGAAACTAATAGTTTTGTTGATCCTAATTTAACATGTTGTAAGTTGAATTTGATGACTTTTAAGGATGGTTAGCATGTTGAGTTTGGCTCAAGTAAAAGAGTGTTAATTAATGAGTGTCTTTAGGGAGTAAGCCTATACTTAAGTCTTTTTCAAACCCAATATAATTTATTTATATCTCCCCTTAGATCCTTTATTATTATCATAGACATGGATTGGTTTCAAGATTATAAACCTAATTTAAACTATTTTACCAGAGTAGTATATTATTGTAAAGATTTAGAAAAACTATAGAAATTAAAGGTTTACTAAAATCAAAAGTATGTAAGTTAATTGTAGATTTATAGATAAATAAAATAGTATGTAACTATTAAAATTTATAAGTTATTTTGATGCAAGAAAATACACCTAAAATAATAATGGATTTTGAGGAATATCCTTTTTTGCAAGAATTTTCTAATGTTTTTCTAGATAAATTTTCTAGTTTGATCTTAAATATAAATTTTATATTTCAATTGATGTAACTCCAGGGGTATCCCCTAAATCTAAATCACCTTATAAAATGAATGTAAAGTTTTTTTAGGAGCTGAAAGCTTAATTACAAGAACTTTTGGAAAATGGAAGTATTAAGCCAAGCATGTCACCTTGGAGTTCACTATTGGTCTTTTTAAAAATGGATGGAATCCTATGAATTTTTGTTGACTATCACATACTTAACAAGGTTACCATTAAAACTCACTATACTTTTCCAAGGATAGATGATCCACATGATCAAATGAAAGATGCATCTATCTTGTCAAAGATATACTTGAGATAAGTCTATCACCAGTTGGGTATCAAGGAAGAAGATATTCATACGATAAATTTTAGAACAATTTATGGACATTATGATTTTAGCATAATACCTTTTAGTTTGAATAATGCATATGCTAAATTTATGAACTTAATGAATAATGTATTTAGATAATTTTTCTCTAGTATTCATTGATTATATATTAATCTATTATAATAATGCATTTAAACAAGAACATCATTTTTTCTTAGGGATACAAAAGTTAAGGTAACATAAACTATTTGGTAAGCTATCAAAATGTGATTTTTTTCAGTTTGAGATCCACTATTTGGGTCATATTATATTAAATGTTGGTATTGTTATTGATATAGAAAATATTAAAGCTACTCAATAGTGACCTGATCTTGAAAATATACATGAAGTACATAAATTTTTGGGACTTGATAATTATTATAAAAGATTTCTTGATTGTTTTTCTAGATTTTTTAACCCAATAACTTTTTTGTAGCATAAGGGTAAGGAAACTATATGAGCTTCTGAAAGTGAATAATATTTATTGAAGCTTAAAGATTTATTAACTTTTACACCTATACTTATTGTAACAGATCATAATGGAAATTTTTTAATATGGGTTGATGCATCTGAAAAAACCTTTGGTGGAGTACTAACTAAGGACCATTCCATTGTGTATTATGAATCATGGAAATTGAAGAACCATGAGAATAATTACACCACTCATAACCTTGAGATTGTTATCATATACATGATTTAAAGAAATGGAAACACCCTTTTTTAGGCAAGCATTTTGAGGTAAAAATTTATCATCATAGCTTAGAATATTTGTTTTCCTAGGATGATCTGAATACACACTAACATATAGGGTTGGAATTTTTAAGTAATTTTATATGAATATTTCATATGTGAAAGGTAATGTGAATTGTGTTGTTGATTCACTCAACTGACTCACATATCTTTCTATTTTATTTACTCTTCATAATAATTTTAGAAATGGATTATTGTCACAACATTATAATAAGTTTTTCCAATATTTAAATTCAAATATGGTTGATGATCCTATTGAAAATAAATTTTTAATTTTGTTATTGGTTTTGATGGTCTAATTATACATAAAAATAGAATTTATGTACCTGAGTATGGTTAGTTAAGTAATATTTTGCTAAAATAATTACACAACACTTCATTTCACTCATCTAATTGTCAAAAAGATGAACCATGAATCTAAAATGATATATTATTATCCCAGAATGCAACATGAAGTTGTTGACCTTATGTACAAATATTTGGAATGTGAAAGTGTGAAAGTTGAACATTACCACTCAAAAGGATTTTTAAACCCTCATGATATATGATGAGGTAAGTGAGTTATGATTTATTTGGATTTCATAGCTCCTTTTCTAAAATATAAAATAAAATATGATACTATACTTTTTATAATAGATAAATTTACAAAAATTGGTCATTTCATTGCTAGAAGTTAGACCAATGATTCATCTATGTTTGCTTCATAGTTTGTTAAAGAGATAGAATGGGTACATGGTATGCATGAATTTATTGTTTAAGATAAATATAACCTGTTAAATTTATTTTTTTTTTAAATTATAACAACCAATTTTGGTAAATGAATGAATTTTAGTTTGTCTTATCACTTAAAAATGAATGATCAGAGGGAAATATTAAATCAAGGCATGGAAGGCATGATAAGAATGTATGTTGTGGATGAATAAGGTAAATAAGAATATTATTTACACAAAGTTGAATTTTTTTATATTAATATGTACCATTTAGTGTCTAAAATGACTCATTTTGAAGCTTTGTATGGATACAAGTGTAGAAATCTAAATTATAGGAAAGTTTAGAAAATAGGATTGTTATTGGTCCTGATGGTTTACAAGATTATAATAAATAAATAGAAACTATAAGGAATAATTTAAGGGATTCCTAAAATATTAAAAAGTGTTATGTTTATTTGAAAAGTACACCACATGAATTCAAAGTGGGAGATGACATTTTTCTACATGTTAGACGACATAAAAGTTTAAGTAAATTTGGAAAGTCTTTCAAACTAGCCCCTTGGTTTACAGGACCCTTTGAAATTTTAGACATAGTTAGTTATGTTTCCTACTGTCTAGACCTTCAACCTTCCTTGTCTTATATTCATAAATTGTTTCATGTTTTTTTATTGATAAAGTATATTCCTAATCCATGTCATGTTTTGGATTGGACTCATCTTTGGGTTTTATAAAAGATGTAGTTGGATCTAGTGAATATATTAGACCTCAAAATATTAAATTGAGGAATCTTGAGATTTACTAAGAGCTATTTCAATGTGATACCTTATTGGAAATAAGTTTTTCTTGGGACGATAGGAGTCTTTTTTAGGAAACACTATCCTTGGTTGTTCTGATCATTGGGATGGCTCTTTCCCAAGTGGGGGAGGATGTCATTACCCTAATTGACTTGAATTTAATTCATTTATGATGATATAAGATAGATATAAACTATTTGACACATATTATACTATTTTATTATGGTATTAAAATTTTATGATCTACACTAATACTTTTTTATTATAATTGCCAAGACAATTACAGATTCCATTTTCATTACAACATTTTATATTATTGCTTAATGTGTATAGATTGAATATTTAATTTTATGTATTATTTAAATGATCTTATTACATTTATCATACGTATATGTTGATATATTTTCTATAGACTATTTCTTGACTATAGGGATACGTACTTGAGTTAGGTTGTGTTTAAACCTGAGCAACAGGGAAATATAGAGAAATAGTATGGATAAACAAAATTGTTATTTTTTAATGTAAAGTTTGATTTTGTCGGTATTGGTGATTTAGTCATTATTTTTTTATAATTTCACTATTGTGTGTTATCATTATATTATTGATTTCATTGTTAGCTAATTTGAGTGAATTTTTACATTTGTGTAAACATCATTTTATTTAATGTTAACATTTACGAGATGGTCTCATTGATTGTCATTGATTGAGTTATAATTATTTGGTGATTATTGTCCTACTATTAATATTATCATTTTTCATCATTTTAGTGTTTAATTTTTGTATTTACTCCATGTTTGTTGACTTTGATAGTCTACTTCGATCGCTTAATTGATTGTGTTAACAGTTACTTTTTTGTCAATATATTCCTTCATTTCTTAGTCATCTTGTTGTTGTTTGAATTAATGTTCAAATTGAAGATGTATTATTTTATATTTTATTAGATACATCTTAACTATTCATTAGTTAAGGCTCATACACTATGGCTTTAGATATTATTGGATGGAGTTGACTTTGTTTACTTCATTGGCATGTTTCTAAAGCCAAGGTTTAGACTGAGGGCACTTAATAGGTTACTTGACCCACATGGATTCATTTGTAATTAGTTGGTTTTATGTTTTTAATCCAAATGACTTAGGGGTCACCACATTGGCTCCAATCACCATGCATAAGGATTCAAGATGCTTGTTTTGGTTTTTAGGTCTTATTGCTTTTTTGGCCTTAGTCTTGAAGATATTGAAGCCTTGTAGAAACTCTATTGAAATTTCTAGCATAGAATCCAATGGAAATGTAATACAATTTTGCATGAGATTTTTTGGGAGCTATAACTATAGTTAAATGCATTTTATCTTGATGGACATGCAAGAGTTATGGAGGGTTATATGGGGTTTGTTTTTGTATTTATTATTTGATTAGTTTGTTTGAATGAGATATAGGATTTTGATTTCTATTTTTTGGAATATAACTTGGAGGGTAAAAGAGAAGATAATTTATTATGGTCAACTTCCATAAACCAAGTAAGTGATGTTTTTGAAATTTTTTTTGGATTTTATAAGAATATTTTTAATGGTAAATGGGTTAGGGATTTAACCATAAATTTTGGTATTATTTGCTAAATTTTATTTCTTTATATACAACCCTAACTAGGGCCATCACTTTGATTTTGTGTTGTGTTTTTTATTCTCATGGCATCAATGAATGACACGATCATGGATCAGTTAAGAACTTAAGGTATTTTAATTATTATTTATTTCATTGAAATGAATGTGGCTGGTTACCCCTGTGTATATATTGTTGGTTTAATAAATGGGTTTTTGTTACACTATCAATTCATATTCTTTAAGGTTTTATATTTGTTTAAAATAACTTTGTAAATTCCCTGTGTCTATGTTTTAGGTTGAAAACCACTATGAAGTCATTTTAGTATATAGCTCGATTGAGTAACTATGTGTATTGATACTTTTATTTTATTATATAAACCCACAGTTGGGGTATTCACGACTATACATGATTTGTTTATAAGGCAAAACATTGACTAGGTTGTTTTTATTTTTATAAAATCCATTATGGACTTATTTTGACTATATGATTTTTTAATTACTTGGCCATGTAATGTTTGAATGATCTATTATTTTTTAATTCCTTATCACTATGGCTAGGTTATAAGTAAACATAGTTTTTTATTTTGTTTATTATTTCTAAAACCCTAACTTGGGTGTAGTTAGACTTAAGAAATAAACGTAAAATAAAAAACATGATGGTTATTTTTAGCCACAACTAAAATTAGGGGTAAGGACATATGGAGTCCCTATAGGGGTTAAAACTTATTTTATGGGTTGTGTAAAATTGATATATCATTATGTCTATGTAATTGTTTTGCTTTTATTGAATTATTTGGTCATTATTAGTGCTGTCATCAAAAGTTACACCCTTGAGGAGGTTTTCAAGCTTCCTCACTTAATAAATATCATTGGAACTCTTAAAATGTTTTAGATGGCCTTATATCTTAAGATAACCTTTAAATAGGGCTAGGTTCCTTGATGCATCACTTAGGATGAATCACTAATCTCATAACTTTTAAGGAAAAGGGGATAACATAACTATGAACTAAAGGGGGAGGGATTAATACACAATTTATGATCCTTCACTTTCCTATGATGCATTAAGAACCTACCTTAGAACTAAAACATATTTTCCCAACTCAAAATGATTCTCCACCCATGAGTGTTTCACATACAAGCTATAGTATGATGCATAGACTAAGTGAGTTGATCAAAATGTATTCAAAGACACTAGTGAATGATTACACTTTAAATCTAATAAAATATATTTAGAATCAGTCTATGTGACCTAAAAAGATGACCAATCACTTGCAAAGATGTAAACATGACAAGACAAATGAAAGGAAGTAGTATACTATCACTAACATTCATCAACTAGCATGAAGTGTACACTATATATAAAGGATGATAAGGATTAATTATACTTTATTCAATTTAGAGGTAAAATAAGTGTTTATTATGATATGATTTCACAATATCTAGTAAAAGTATTCATTACAATCCCAAAATTAGGCATACATATAAAAGAGAAGATGGGCATTGGAGAAGCCCATAACAAGTGTCATCTCATGATGAATAAAGTTAAAGAAAGGAAAACATTTCAATAAAAATTTATGAAATCCATCTTCAACATGTGTGCACTTGTTTTGATCATGATAGTCCTATCAAGGAGTTATAGGAGTTTTGTTTAGCTTGATGATTTATCTTTAAGCTCTTGAAATTGCCCTTTAGGAGCAATTATAAAGTGAAATTTTATATTATTTTAATATAACTACTTGTTCTTTATTTGGACACCTATTAAAAATCCATATCTCACCATTTTTCTACATCTTTTGTACAATTTCCTTCATAGTTCTCACATTTGCTCTCTTGGAAGACTATCACTTGTAGCCCTATTTGGAAACAAATTTACTTAGTTTGGGTGATTATAAACACTGAAAGTCAAAATAAAATCATATTTTAGTAAGATTTTTCTTTCTTCAGCTTCACCCAAAATTTCATGCCTCAATTCTTAACGTAAATCTACTAACCCAACACCCATCTTTCCCAATTAGGCCTAAAACAAGCCTGCAATACTAGAGACCATACAAGGCCATGTAGTACCACTAAAAAACATACAAAATATTTTAGGATACATTAAATAAGGTCATATGGAAAAAATTTATTGAGTATCATGTGTTCAAATTCAAGTTATGTGAGATGCATATTTTTAAGCCCTAGGTTGGTTTTAACACCAAACATAGTAGGCTAAAAGAAAATAAAAATGCATGAAGAGAGTTTTAGACCACTTAAAATAAAACCAATACCTATGTGAGGAATTCCAAAAATTTATTCATCTCCTCCAACAATTGATTATGCATGATTAAAGCCAATGAACTCCCACCAAGCAAAAAAAGTAGAATTATATGCATGAAAGAGGATTGTGTCATGGTTGTAGGTATTCTTGTCCTTTATGGTCAATATATAAACACTATAAACAAATTTCAAGTTCCTTCATGAATCTAAAACACTTATTATATCAATCCAAACTCCAAACTCAATACAAATTAGTGCATATTCTGTTGGATTCTTGAAAAGAGGTCTACAAAAGGTGTTCTTTAGCAAACTTGTTTTTTTTTTCATTAGGCTTGATACTTGTGGGGTTCAAGAGAAGGTTATTATTTAATGATACTTATTGTTATATATTTAATATTATATATTAACATATCATTGTGGATGTAACTCTTTATTCATTCTTTAAACCTCATACATCATACAAGGTTTGCCTATCTTTCTTAAGAATGTAGACCTACAAGTCTGCATACTTGATGTCTACAATCACCTTAATTAAATAAATTGATGATTTTTTTTTTGGTATTATAACCCTTTTAATATCTTATTTGATATTTTATACTATTTTTCAACATCCAGAACCTTCTTAATGTCTCTCAAATGCTTCCAAACACCTAGTTTTATTTGTAAACACTAGGATAATGTGCTTCGGTTTGTGTCTTACAAGTTCACCTTAAGGATGGTCTTAGGAGCATTTTTTATTGATAAATATTATATGAGGGTCTCATATCTCCATATTTAAGTACTTCAATTCTCATTTCACTTGTAATGGTAATCAAAACCTCAAAAGTGTTAGAAGACCTTTCTTTTGGCTTTGAAGATTGTAGGTGCTCCTTAGGATTATGTATGCACTGAGTGTATTAATGGTATTAATGTAAGAGTTATTATATTAAAAATTGTATTTTTAAGGTCATAATTACCTCTCCTTCCTCATCTATATTCCTATTACCTACTTTTTTACCCATAGGTAGACTCGAATGTGATTGCTTTAGGCTCATAACACCTCCTTACTCTATGAAATGGTTGGTATTTATCCATGGATAATATCCTATGAATTATTAAAGAATATTTTACTTGGTTATTAATATAAAAGTTTTTAATATGCATTGGTAAATCATTCATGACTCACAGGTATTTAGCTTCACCTATTTACCCTTGGAGACTCATTGAAGAACACAAAACCACTCTCTTTCAAATTATACCATCTACCCCTTGAGGACGAGCTTGGGATACTTGATTAATATTTTTTATCATTTAGGAACACATATATGTTAAATAAAAACAATAAAATCAAGATCAAAATGTGTTTATAGGTTCATTCAAATCTTTTTGCCAATGAAAATGTTGAATTCTTTTAGAGATGGTTGCGAGTCTATATGTGTGCAAGAGAACCTTTAAAATGTGGAATTAGAACTGAGAATATGATAGGAGCATGAAATTTTTATTTAAAAAAAATTCACTCCATACACAATTTCATCCATGACAAAAAAATGTCACACCTTGAAAAAACCCTTCCTACTACCTTCAAAAATAACAAAACACAACATTTTTATCATTTTGGATGCTCACACATGAAAATAATGGTGGATGACTATTTGGGGAAGATATATAGACCCTTTACGATTAGAATAACCATTAATTTGAATCTAATAACCTGAAAACTCATTGGGACAAGAAAAAACCCTACTTGTGGGGTTTTTGGTGGGATTTGGGTTGCTTATTTTGTTAACAATTGTTCATAAAGCATAAAAATTCAAACCAAAAATTAATGATTTGAAATTAAAGGGTTTAAGGGGCAATATAGTACCCCAATATCAAAGTATCAAACTCTCTTTCCACTTCATGAAATGAACACTTGAAAATGGCCTTCACAAGCTTTCAAAGAGCTTAATGGAGGAGATGGAATGTCTTTTGGCTTATTTAAACATGATAACACTAAAAAAAGCATTATTTGACCTTGAAAACCTATGTGATAACATGAAAACATTCATTTATGACCTAAAATGACCATCTCTACATTAAAAACTAGATTTATAATCCCTTAGTAAGTGTATTTATATGTTGAATTTCACTTTCTTGATCTTTAGATGGTCCCACCACATATAGCATGATGAAATTAACATAGATGAATGTGTGTATGGAATAAAATACCTTGTAATAAATTTTAAATACATTATATAGCTCAAAATGCACTTGATCCTTCTAGTTTACAAGGGTAAATATTACCTTAATTTCTCCAAAACTACTTTAACCTTTGTTAAACATGAAATATAAATTTTTCCATATTACCATTTCTTGTCTCTATAATCTCACCTTCAACATAATAAATCATGTGACCTTGGATGTCAATACACCAATACTCAACCATGTTCCAACATATCTTAATCTTTGTAAAGTAACCTTAAACTTTGCTAAGATACCTTAATTTTTCCAAACATGTAAACAAGACTCTTATTGATGGGATGGATGACAAGATTAGGGTTATTGATTCACTTATATAGACCTTATAAGAGATCTTAAGTTGACCAAACACTTGAAAGTACACCTTTTATGACAAAGTCTAAGTAATAAACCAAGACCAAAACTCATCAATATATCATTAACAAGTTAGGAAAGACTAGAACCATAGTTTTGAATTATCCCCACCCATGGTATCCATTTTTAGCTAACATATTTGGTGACATCCTAGGATATCATGTTTGCTATGAATCTAGACCCATTGCCTTCTTGCCTCTATTGGGATAAGAAGTTACCCATGTTTAACACAAACTAAAATATACCTTGAGAACTGACCTATAAACCTCTTGATAAGAATGAAATAACTAACTACCTTCAATAAAAGAAGTAAACACACCAATAAAATAACCAAAACCAAGAAAAGAAGTAAACACACCAATAAAATAACCAAAACCAAAAAGACACACATTATGCTAAGAAGAACTCAGAGAACACAAAATAAGAAAATACTATATAGGAGGTTTAAAATTGAGCCCTATAAACCTAATTCTTACTCTAAAGGATGTTAATTAAGGCTAAATAAAAATTTTTAGGGTTTAAAATTTAGGGTTTATGGTCTAATTATGAAATTAACTAAGGATAATTTGAGCTTCTTAAACCTATTTGTGACCTAGAATGTATTTTTGGGTTCAATTAGCCCTCATGTCATCATACATTGACATAGTCAATTGCTAAATTTATTGGTGCGATTTGGAACAAATTGAGCCATGTGAACCTAATTCTTAGTCTAAATTCAAGGGTAATTAGGGTTAAAATTAATTAATTAGGTTTTTAAGATTTTATGATTCAGTTTTTAGGATTTATTTATGTCTTAGGGTTTGTGGATTAGGGTTTAAGGTTTAGGGTATAGGGTTTAAGTTTTACGGTATAGGTTTTATGGTTTAGGGTCTATGGCTTACATAGTTTAGGGCTTAGGGTTTAGGGTTTAGGGTTTATGGTTTAATTATTAAGGTTTAGGTTTTAGGGTTTGTGGCCTAACTGAGAAGACAAATGTGTATAATTTGAGTTACTTAAACCTATTTGTGAGCACAAAATAGGTTTTTAGGTTTGATTATCCCCCATTTCATCAAATATTGAGAAATTTTATCAATTGGGGTATTTAGTGATGATACTTTTATTAAATGTATTCCTATGAACTTAATTCCTAGTCTAAATGATTGTAATCCTAGATCAAATGATTGTTTTAGGGTTTTAAGAATTTACATTTTATGGATTAGTGTTTACAAATACTAGGGTTTAAGTTTTATGATACATTGGATATATGATTTAGGGTGTAGGGATTATGGATTATCGTTTAGATCTTAGAGATTAGTTTTTATAATTTAAGGTATATGGTTTATGGTTTGGGTCTAAGGGTTTAAGCTTTAGGGTATGGGGTGTTACATAGTTTAAGGTCCAACCATCAATTGAGGATAATTTGAGTTTTTTGAACCTATTTATGAGCACACAATATGTTTTTGTGTTTGATTAGTCTTGGATGTCATCACATATGGAGAGAATTAGTCAATTAGGGAGGTTAATGGTGTGATTTAGGATAAATTTATCTGTATTGACCTAATTATTAGTCTAAATGATTATAATAAGGGCTCAAATGATTGGTTTAGAGTTTTACCTGAGTTTAGGATTCATGGTTTAGAGTTTTTAGGGATTTAGGTTTAGTGATTAGGAATTAAGGAACTTAGTGTATCTAGGATATAGATTTTAGGATTTAGGGCTTATGGCTAAAAATTTAGGGTATAGTCTTTAGGGAATATGGTTTAGGGTTTAAAGGTTAAGGTTTAAAGTATAGGGTGTATGGTTTAGGGTCCAACCATGAAGGCAATTGAGGATAATTTGAGTTACTTGAACCTATTTGTGAGCACAATTTATATATTTAGGCTCCATTAACCCCCACATCATTATAGACCAAACGAGTTAGTTAATTGTGGTAGTTAGTGGTGTGATTTAGGCCAATTTTATCTTTATTAACTTAATTTATAGCCTAAATGATGGTGATTATGGCTGAAATGATTGGTTTAAGGCTTTAAGAGTTACAATTTATGGTTTAGGGTCTATATGGATTCAATTTTAGGGATTACGTTTTAAGATTTAGCATTTTGCTTTTAGGATTTAGGCCTTAGGATTTATAATATAGATTTTAGGTTTTAGGGTTTAGGGTTTAAGTTCCAACCATAAAGGAAATTGAGTATAATTTGAGTGGATTAAACCAAATTGCATTTATGGGTTCCATTATCCCCCATGTTATCATAGATCAAGTGAATTGGTTAAATGTGATAGTTATTGGTGTGATTAGGGCCAAATTTATCCCTATTTGATAGTTAGTGGTGTGATTTGGGCCAAATTTATCCTTATGTATCTTTCTTAGTATAAATGATGGTATTTAGTGACCAAACAATTAGTTTAAGGTTTTTAGGTATTTATTTTTAAGGATTAGAGATTAAGCAACTTAGTGTATCTAGGTTATAAGGTTTAAGTATCAATGTTTACAATCTAGGGTATAGGGTTTGAGGTTTAGGGTTTAGGGATTAGGTTTTAAGGTTTACGGTATATGGTGTAGAGATTATGGTCCAATCATGAAGGTAATTTAGGATAATTGAAGTTTTTTAACCTATTTATGAGAATAAATTATATTTTTGGGTTCCATTAGCACCCATTTTATCATAGCTCGAGTAAATTAGTTAGTTGGGGTAGTTAGTGGTGTAATTTTATCCAAATGTATCCTTATGAAACTAATTCTTAGTCTAAATAATGGTAGTTAGGACACATATTATTGGGTTAGGGTTTTAATTTTCTTTATGATTTATGGTTTACAGTTTCTAGGGTTTCAATTTTATAGATTAGGGATTAAGGAACTTAGTGTATATAGGGTGTAGTGTTTAGGGTTAAGGGATTATATCTTAGGGTTTATAATTTAGGTTATATGGTTTAGGTTTTATGGTTTAAGGCTTAAGGTTTAAGTTTTATGGTATAGGATGTATGGTTTAGGGTCCAACTATGAATATAATTAACGATAATTTGAGTTGGTTGAACCTATTTATGAGAACAAACTATATATTTGGTTTTTACTAGCCCCTTATCATCACTTATTGATTATAATTAGTAAAATGGGAAGTTAGTGTTATAATTTGAGTCAAATTTACCCCTATGAAGATAATTCCTAGTTCAAATTATGGTAATTAGGGCTTAAATCATTGGTTTAGGGTTTTAATAGTTTAATATTTAAGATTTAGGGTTTTTAGGGTTTTGAGTTTAAGGATTATTAAATACAAACTTGGGTTTAGGGTTTAGGGTTTGTAATTTAGGGTTTATGGTCTATGGCTTAAGGCTTAGGGTTTAAGGTTTAAGGTGTAGGGTGTAAGGTGTAGTGTTATAGGTTTAGGTTTAGGAGTTTTGTTCATACACTTAATACCACATATGTAGTAAAATCACATACATATTTCTAATATAACTATTTAAAAAATGTACAGCCAATGTTCATTTTTTTACATCAAGGTTTTTTTAACCTACATACTCTACTCTATTTTTTTTGCACATGTTACAAGTCTAGTTTTTTTATAATGTGAGCACTAACCCCACCCTCCAAAGTATAAAAATTTATGTAATCATGGTTGACTAAATATTGTGGTTCTATTTTTAATGATTTAATCATTGTCCCAACTTGGTACTCTACATCAAGCAAGATTTTTTATTAATAGTTGGATTGCTGTCCATGCCCTCAAATGCTAACAACTTTTTGAAATCATGGGTGATGGCTTTCATATTAAGAAGAAGAATAAGTTAAGGCACAAAATGCCCAGGGGATTAGATGTGAATAAATGTAATCAAAGCTAGTGAATGAAAAATATTTGTGTATGTATACTATTCCTAATGAATTGATTGTCACAAATAATGAAGAAACAAACAATGATAGTATACCAAATTTTAAAAGTACAATTGCCAATCTTGATAGTATACAAATTTGCAATGGAAGTCCACATTAAAATTTTAATGGATTTATTTTTCATTATTATGATAGTATTCATGATGATGTAAATTTCATGGAAACACCGATTGGTGAAATTAATAATCAACAAATCCATATGGGAATATTGTGGAATGAATAAAATAGTAATTATAAAAATAATATGGTAACACTAAATTAATCAATTTTAACACTAAGAACATCTCTTAGGATTTTGATATGGGTCAAGCATAATTGTTATTTTAATTTTTCAAAATAAAACCACAAATTTTTATTAGTCAAATATATTTTTAAATCTCCAAACCCTTCTATTTTAAAATCAATCACTCACACACTACTTGTTATTATAAGCAATATGTTTAATTTTTGATGCATAATGATATTTTTTCATCATATTAATTATAATTTTGATACTTCAAATATTTTTCATGAGTGTGGAGTGGAATCCCAACCAAATTAAGTAAGGATTCCATCCATTTTTTTATGAAAGATGATATGGATATTTTTTTAGAACATGGCATGTTTGGATAGAACTTGCATCATTTGTGGTAGATTGTAAAAATTCAAAAAATATACCCTTGAGGAAATTAAAAATAAAATTGGATAAGAATTGGATTATTTTAGTAAATATAAATATATGACATATTAATTAAAATATGGAAAGGAACCTAAAAGGAAAGATTTTGTTACAGTATAATTATTTATTTCTAAATTTATGGACAATTTCAAGGAGAAAATTATGTATGATTATACAAGGCACACACACAGAGTTCAATGGCTAGATGAACAATTAAATTTAGGTAAGGACACATTCAGACTTAGTAATATTGGTTTAGTATTTGAATTTTTAGATAATTACACATTGTGACCACAAACAAAGGTTCAATAATAATACTAAAATTTAGTATGTGTTTCCCTTTCTGTGAGTATAACATTCATAAATTCACTTGATAGTATCGAACATGATTAAAAAATATTAAAGGACCACCACTTTTATGTCATAAATGATCTAACACATTCTTTACACTATGTATAAGGTTATTTTTAGATGTTTTATGGTAAGTTGAATGAGAGGAATATTACTTTCAATCAACATTATATTTGCGCAAATAATTACAAATCATAATTTAGGAATGTATGGATGTTATATTTTATAAGAAAGATGCATGTGACCACTAGATATAACATAATTATAATTTAACTAAAATAAGCCATAGAAAATGGGAGCATGACGGTGCAAGATATTGTGTCAAAAGATCACTTTCAAGAAAGGAGCTAAAGCTTGAATAGATAGCTATTTGATAGATGTAAGAAACATATTTGAATGGTGTAATTAAAATATGGGCCACTGTGCTCAATAAAAATCTATTATTCATAGATATTTTTGGTTGATCAAGGATGAATAATTGTTAAGCTATGAATATTATATGATAGTTTAACATGATTGAGTGAATCATACTAATTTCTTATCTCTAACATAGGTTGTTAGATGGTTCATATAATGCACATCACATGTTTTTGTTCTACATGCATTGACTATGTTTGGAATGAGAGCGAGTGATAAGAAAGAGTGGATTAATGGAATTGTAGGCCTCTAGTTCCAATCAACACATATCAGGGTCTACCATCATTACAACATACAAAATTGACATCATTAGATGACTTTGACCATGTATATGATATAGTGCAATAAGGTGCATCCATATACTTAACTTTTTTTTCATATATACATACCAAATTGGGTAAATATATCCATAGATCATGTTATTAAATAATTTTTTTTAATGATGCATGGCATTTTTATGTAGTTATTACATATGAGGATAATGATGGGGGGATAGTCTATTACTTGTGTCAGTGTGTAGATAAAACATAAAAATTGACTTATGCAGTCATAGATGGGGAAAAAATTCACTATCATTTTGGTTCTATAGTAGTTACTAGAACCTTTCTTTACTTCTATCCTATCAAAAGTTGAAATCTATGGTTGTTTGAACACTATAAAGTACATAGGAAGATACTCCACTATCCAAATGTGATGCTTGTAAAAAAATGTTCAATTGAATAAATATCAAGGTACACCATTAAAAAAGACTCTATGGAAGGATTGTGAATCTGATCATGAAGCAATTATTTCTACTATAAAAATAATAGTCGATCTTAGTGGTTCCTTAGATTCAACTCACAAGGTACATTGACATCTCAAATTCAAATGTGTATACTTTTAATAAATTTTATTTGTTTAT
>JARHVA010004542.1:140000-155000 GCA_037957365.1 Torreya grandis | reverse complement strand
CACTTGACTGTAAACTTGCTAAACTAAAAAGGTCAATAGGATGAAGACAAATCTAAGCTTATAATGGCTTAATTTGGCCCAATATTCTCGCTCAACCACCTATCCTCAAGATAATAAATGTCCAATTTTGAGTAATCTTTTAGTTACATTAATTTTTTTTGTTATTTTGGATAAACACCACTAAATGAACCTTGGACGAGACCATAAACATGTTGTAGGACCATGACAACTCAACATGGAGCTTTCACAATCATAATATTTTCACATCTTTACAAGAAATACATTCAAAAATTCAAATTTTTCTTTTGGTAGGAAAACTTGCCAAAACATCTAATTGATGTATAAATTAATTTTTATGACCTTTAATAAGGAATTTATTGGTTGTTTTGACTAAATAAGACTATAATAACTCTTTGCACCATTATTTCATCATACTTTCAAGGATTCTCCTACATCCCATACATTTCAACAACATTCCACTGATTGCAATGTATATTTTTATGCTTAACAAAAGTTGAAAACATATAATATAATATATAATAAATTAAAAAAAATAAAAAATTTGAAATCAATGGAAATATCTAAAAATTAAAATGTTTAATAATATATGTATATAATAGATCCATAAAAGTAATATAAAGGTGTACAAAATGTCAACAAGTTTTATACAATATCCTAGGTCAATGCCTTATAGGCATATATTTCTAAAACCAATTGTATATCATGCCATACAATATAATGACATAAGATATGATCTTAATCATCAAAATTCATCACTCTCTTTGCCTTGTTTATATAATCTTCTCCATAGGATGCCCTGGTCACAATTAGAGGTGTTGGATCTAGACCACTACAAGTCCTTCTCTGCTTAAAAATTGCCTATAAATCCAACTATTCATATAAAAATATTGTCAAAAACTTTACATATCTTGAAATACGAAACTTAAAAAATCAACAAGTTATGTTTCTAAAATGAGAAAAAAAATTCAAAATGGCACTTAAAGAAAACTAGTAATCATAGTCAATAGCATCAATAATAGGTTCATGCTAGTGTACATGAGTCTAAAACAAATCATCGATACGAGACAGTGATGTGCTCATGATAATAGAAGGGTTGTGTCCTTATAAATACACACACAAAAAAATTCAAATTTAGCTCATAAAAATTTAAGTCAACCAACTAAATAATTTAAATATAATAAAAAAATTACAAATTAAATTTTTAACTATACCATGTCATGCCTGTTAATGAATTCAATAGGACCAAAAATCATCACCAGAGGACTCTCCATTGAAAATTATTTTGTGCATCAAATATTTTCACATGTAGAGATGAAAATATAAAAAAAACACATCCATATATACATTTACACATTACAAGAATTCTCATGTACCTTAGCGAGTCATTGTGCAGATGAAATCATAGCAACAACACCTACATTTGTTCCCTCCCAAATAGAAGTCAGAGTGTCTAGCATGGTCATCAAATAAGTAAACAAAATATGATTATTTTTTGCTTCATCTTATAATCATAACAGTGTGTGAATAATAATAGATTTCTATATACCAAAGAGGCCTAATTGCATCAAAATTGATCATAGTTAGTAAATGCAAGTATGTTATTTTCATCAATAAATGTAATTAATATTCACAAATCACCTTTGAATAGGTATACAAAGGCATAATAACATGAACACAATTCTCTTATAGTGTCCAACATCATGTTACAACATAAAAATTTATATACATTATTGATATTTCTATATGAAAAATAATTAAATACATTTTAAATTGTAGAAATATTTAAAATTTATCAAGTCTGATAATTTTTTGCAATAAGTAAAATATTAAAGCTACCTAGGAAGTTTTAGCTAAGGTGTCTAGATCAAATGCACATGGATAAAACATAGTGAGGTTTATATAATCTAGTCAAACAAAAATATCACCATGAGTGGGATGCATGATATCCTTCTCCTCTTTTGGTCCAGTGCATATAACACCACATGATCTACAATAGTGAGCTCATTCAAAAACAATGCTAGATGAAGCCTCACCATGTCCACCCTCTCTAGTAGGGGTACGACAAATATGGATCATATGCTAAATGAGGGTGTCATTAAGATATTTAAATTCATGTGAAGTATCAATATCTATAGTTTCCTTGATTGTAGATGGTATGGTCTCATGAGGATATGGTTTATTGATACATACTATCACAAGCTAATTAGGGGCATACCATGCACTTGGCCTATCCTACATATATCCCTTCACTCTACCAAAAAACTTCAATAAATCAAAATAGTTTTTAATTGCATTCAACACAAACTCACAATATAATTTTCTCAAAAACTACATCAGGACCTTATTATTATTACAAGCTGGGTGATCAAATACTTACCACCATCTATCCAAAAATTGTTGTTTGATCAAATCATGAGAGCACTATAGGATTGGAATCTGTTTTACCATCACATCTAGCGGTGCACTAGTTTTACAATAAATGAATAGGCCACAAATTTGGGCTTTGGTTATATTTTTATCTTTCATAGTGACTACAAGAAATTTGTTGGAATAATATGCCTTACATATATTTCTATAGTCATACCACCTATCAATTTCACAAATTACTAATTCAATTTTGACTACTAATGTCTATAGTGTGTTTGACATATAAAGTTGGTGGGGGTTATTTGCACATGGATCCTTTAATGTCCTAATCAAATTCTCAATTTCTAACTTATTCTCTATGATATGGGATGTTAAATCCTCTTGACTACCATGGGGAATTTAGGAACTACAAGAGGGTTAGGAGGCTTTTGTAGGGGAGGAAGGATTAGAGGGGTTTTCAAATTAAAAATCATAGGATATTTGTTTTGGTTATGAGGGATAGGAGAGTCAAGTTGTTGTTCAGTGTCATTTGCTTATACATGTGTCAAAAAAATTGAAAAAATACAATTTCAATAAAAATGCAACAATATTAACTAATTTTGTTTCTAAATTCACTAAAATGCATTTACATACATCCCTTTTAGAATGACATTATCGAATTTATGTCTCCCTAGTCTCATTTAAGTACATAATTTTTCTATCCTTTATTCATAGTTTGCACCAATTCCAAATGAATGGCATTGACAACTTTCATTTAGTTTTCAAAATAAAATAACCACATAAGCATTTCTATTGCTTTAACACCACATACATGATTTAACTGTGTATGTGGTTTTAAAACCACACACATAGTTCTAGCTCTATAATACTGAACCTATGTCATAGAACCATGTACATGGTTTTTAGGAATCATGTATGCAAGTATTAATGAAGCCATATGTGGAACTTATTTCCTCTTTTTGGCTCCCCATCTCCATGAACTTACCCTAAGATTTATTAAGTCTATGTAGGAAGCACTTGATCACTTGAAGTGCCTGAGGACATATTGGATGTCTTATTAGTTTCTTCCCTTTCATCCCGTGGTTAGTTAATTAGATTAATTTTCCTTCCCATCATGGAATTTAATTACTGATGATCATATTATTTGAGTCACACATGTTTAATCATCATCAAAAGTATCATTTATAGGGTTGTAACTCTCATAGCATGAATACTTTGTTTGATACATCTATTGTTGATACCCTCCTATCTACACTCTTCAAACATGAAATTTTAGTTAGAAATAGTTGCCATGATTCCTTGTCTAAGATACATCTAAATCTTTAGGCCGATCATCCCTTTTATCGGAATATCTAATTATTATGTTTCCTTGCCTTGGATAAGTCTAAGTCTTGTGACCAAACTTCCCTTTTCCCATATCTCTCCATGGCATACATCCTTTCCTCAGATACATATAAAGCTTATGTCTCATCACCCCTTTCTCTTACATCCCTCCCTAGCATGTGTCTTTACTTGTGACATATTTAAGGGTTGTGACCAATCATCTAATCTAGGTTTACAACTCTCCCAACATGTGTCCTTGTTTGGGATATGTCATAATCTATCAATATTTAATAATCATCCTTTCATATATTTTTCCCATTTTGGCCATGTATAAAACCATCACACCATCTTTTTACACTCTTTTACATATGTCTTTTCAAGGTAAATCATTTATTAGTGGCTCATTGGTCAAGTCATTGTATCTATCATCTCATTTATCACATCATGTCCCCTCGTTTTATTATCCATTTGCACATCCTACCCCTAATTTCATTTCCCCTTGTCATCTATTTGTTTCTTCTCTGCATGTCCCCTCAATGTGGCATCATCCATCATGTATCTTATTAACTTCCATGACCATCTTTCTTCCTTGAAATACCATTATTTCTTATAGTCACAATTCACTTTAAAATACAAGTAAAATGTATACACCTAATTATACTTTATGCTTTGTCACATTTAATATCTTTAAACATCACACTAATTATTCTTATTAACCATACTAATCTAATTATACACCCTAATATTATATTATTACCTCTTTCTAGTCACTAGTCATACAATCTCCTTCATTCCACACCCATTCACTAATCTTACCCCTTTTTACATGTAAATTAATCCTCTTACTACTATAGGTTATTAACTTACTAACACTCCGTTAGACTATTTTTCAAATTTTGATTTCCAAATTCACCTATCCCAGGAACCTCTCCTACAAGTCTCTCTTATAATCACATATTAACTATGCTTAACTAACCTAAACACATTTAGAACTATCTAATACTCTCTTAGAGTGCCACACCACATCTACTAGGATTTTTAAATGAAATATTAATACATTTGATATTAAATACGTTTCACCCCACTAATAATTTTTAATCCCTATAAATATTCTCCACACTTGAATTGAATCCCACTTGTATCAAATCTGACCATTCATTCCAACCTCTAGCTTCTATATAACCACCCTTCTTCCATGCATAAACTATAAACTAAGAATTTATATAATTACTTACTTTTAACATGTCTACTCCATCTCCATTCCTTCAAATCTTAAGATACTCAAGCAATCCTACATTCAAACATCCAAGAAGTATTATATTTTATCAATTAGAATATTTCAACTAATTTAAAAGTAAATTAGTTACTAAATTGAATAAGTTTCAATTATTTTTTGCTTTCAATTTATTTACCTTACCCAATAAAATATTTAAAGAATTTGGAATTGATTTTACATATCATTATTGTCACTTACACTCAAATTGCTATTCCAAATTTTATCTAATACAAAAAATAATCCTAATACTAATAGGAAAGTAATCCTACGATGAATCAGTTAGGTTTGTGTAATTTTATTTATATTATAGTGGGTCCACATAGTTGTTAAATTCATGATCTATCATACTATTCGAATTTATTAGTCCCCTCATACTAACACATATCGGGTTGCATGGCCATAAGATTTGAGTTATATAGTATTTTCAAATCCACTCTATAAATTTATTGGATCCATTGGCTTAGATAATATTTTAAGATGGCCATGAAATTACAACATGTGAAGCATTTGGACCATGCTAAAGAAATTAAAAGAGGCCGCTAGTTAGGAAAAATAAAAGGGGACTTTAAAATGTATCAAAGTGGATGTGCCCATAAGATATCTTTAAAAATGTGCTATAAAAACGTAAAGTATAATTAAAACATGTGCCGCAACCATACTGATAAAATTGTGATTGAAAGAGGAAACGTGGCATTTGATAACAAGACAAGCAGTACATGTGCTCGATGTATGGCTAAAATGTTATATATGACATGCGGTCGGTAAGGCCGCTTGGTCCACACAATAGAGAAGTTCCTACTGGCTATTGGCTATCGGGTCATTACGTGGATTTTGAAATAAAATGAAGCCAAGAATAGATTCGTTAACTTTACTAAATTTACTTCATATTATGATAGGTTCGCCTCTCATTTTATAGTTTTCATGATAAATAAAAATATATCACTAAAAGTGATCAAAATTTAAAATAGATGTCATGCATGGAAGTTAGTTGAAAGCCACCGAGTAGATATATAATTCAAATATTAAGACCTTGAAATCTAAGTCACATTTCTAATTCTTTTTCCATGGAAAGATATTATAGAAAGAAGAGTTTTAGGTTCAATGCTAAAAGTAAAAGTAATGAGGAGTGTATAAAAGATTTCAAGAATTTTTATATCGATGGATATATAGATGAGATTTGTTAGATATCACATCAAAAATTATATTTTTAATAAGAAGAAATGTAAAAAAAATATGACATAATTTAAAATAAAAGAGTTAGAGTGTATGAGTGATGTGAATGAAAATATGTGTTTTATAGGTCCATTAATTAAATGTATATGTTTTCGTATTAATGATGGTTAATATAAAGGTGGACTTTCTAAGATTTTATATATCAATGTTTAGATTGAAAAGATAAAGTTTGATACTACTTTTTATCCTTGCTCTCAAGAATATTTGATTGGTAAAGATTTGGTATAATAACTTATATTGGAAATTTATAATCATCCTAATCTATAAGCTCCATGATGAGTTAAATAAGGAGTAGATAATTTTGTCACTAAATAATGTAAATTCAAGTTTAGAACAAATAAAAATTTCATTCATAATTTTTTCATGGATTTTTTTCCTTATAGTGTTTTCAATGTAGTACCTAGAATGTAGTGACCCTAAATCTTATACTAAAACGTAGACTTTTTTTTAAAATTAATGTTTGCCTATGAATATAAATCAGGTATACTTTATCCTATTAGATATCATTTGCCAACTGGGCAAGCATTTAACCATACAGGGTAGGAATTTATTATTCTTTACCAAATGGGTAAGAATTCTAACCATATGAGTTAGGCATTCCTTTGTTAAATGAAAAACATATAACTATATGGGTTAGGCATCTAAACATGAGTAGGTTATGCTCTAGCTAGAGACTTGACTCATCGATATCAACTGGGTCTTGAGTCGTTCACTATTCACCACTCATCTCTACTAACAAATAACAAATATCAAACATATAACAAATAGTCACAATTTACCTCAAAATTTGGCATAAAGCCTTGAGAACTATGACGATTCAATCAAGATCCTTCCGAATATATCACATAATTCTTATCTTTACTTTGTTTATCTAAACTAGGGTCTTATTATAATGGTCTTTCTTTTTACATCAATTTTTTTTGTGCACAACCCTTAACCCCATCCTATTCACCTACATACTAGAGGCATCCTTCGATTCCTAGACTACCTACATACTTGCTTCCAAACAGGATCAAGGTGTAGTATGCATGTAGTTCTATTTTCTATTCAAAGCTTCATGTAAACTATAAATCTAGGTATGCATCCCTTTCTAGGGCTGAGTTCCCTAGATAGTTCCTCTATGATTGCTACCTAAATGCGAGCATAAAAGTATCATTTTAAGTGAGTGATTACTTGTTTAACTAAATTAGCCGTAAGACCTAACGAAAAATAGAAATGAACATTTTCAAGCTACATCCATCTGTTTTTGCCTTTTACTTACATCAACAATATTTTTTTATCCTTATTTTAATCAACCTAATCCTTACAATTGTTGTTGCCAAAGTTCCATTATCTTAAAGCCATATAGTTTCTAGGTTTTTTTAATAATTTGTTTAACATTCTTAATTTTGATTTTTATTGCTCTTTTTCAATGGTACCAAGTTTTGAGTAAGGAATGTCCTTTCTCCATTCTATTTCATAAGTTCATAAGTCAAAAATCATGTAAGGTAGACAAATTTATTTTCTTATTTTAATTAGTATTGTAGATCAAGACGGATTATCCCAACCCTTTGTCTTAATGATATGATATGGTCTTTATTTTTATCTAACAGTTTATAGGGATAATGCCCAGACATAGTTGTTACATCTATGTTAGGTTATGGATGCAGTAGCTCAACCGCAATGCCATTAAATATAAACATGAACCAGAGGCACTACTTAATATCGAACACTACGTAGTTTTATTTAACTTTAAATTCTTGGTCTATGTTGAGATTTAAAAAAATAAAGAATGCTTGAAATAAGTTAATACATTGTATTTTAAAAGAAAATTCTTGAGTAGAAAGGTAGAATTAATTTACTAATATAATCTCCTACTTTAGTCATCATGTCAATATACAATAGTATCTTCCTTGACAGTCATATCTTTAATCCACTTAGGTAACCTTTTCTATAAGATAACCTATACACATGGAGTGTAAGAATGTTATATTGAACTTGAAATTTAACATTAAATAAATATTTTATACATTGAAAGGAAGGTTTGTAATTGAGGGTTCGACCCTAAATGAACAATATATACTTTTTTTTAATAATGATAAAAGAATATTTTATTTTCTAATATAGCATGGAATAAAAATAGATCTTTTAATAATTTATAGGAGCAATGTAAATTAATATATTAATTATTAATATCTTATTATAAAGTGAATTATAATTGTATTCCAAAAAATTCTATAAATGATTAATTTCTTAATAAATTTTTCAACTATGCAATATAATTATAAAAAAATTAAATAGTTTTCTACATACTTGAGTATAAAATCAATATTACTACAATCTAGGTTTATGCATATAACTTTACAGGCTATTTTAAATGTAATTTCATAAATTTATAGACAATGTATATAAAAAGCAAAGCTCATTTATTTAATGCTATATTAAACTCTTTTCACCAAACTGAGTCTAAAGATCATGTTCATATTTATTGCCGATCGACGCCAATATAAGGAATGTGATCTTGCATTGAATAGACATAAAATCTTTTATAAAAAAATAACTCGGCATTATTGTTAATATTTGGATCTCATATTATAATGTAGGCTCTCCAATAACATACACAACTTAGGTGGGACTAAACATAAGTGATCAGAAATACCAACATTGCTAATGGCTACACATGGGTATATCAAAAAACATTTATACAATATATAAAATTATGGGTATATTCTCACACCTATCCACCCACCCACACACACACACACACATCCAGTAATATAATGAGTCATTTATTCCTTTATATATATATATATATATATATATATATATATATATATATATATATATATATATATATATATATATATATATATATATATATATTCTATGGAGGATAAAATAGACAAGTAAGGTAACAAGCTCATACTATCCTAAGTTGTAGCTATGTTTCTACTTCAATTAAAATATCTGAAATAAAATTATGGTGGCAGTGTTTATTTCAAATGGCATGGAGATAACACGGATTATGTGGGGGCAATGAAGAAGGCCAAGATCTTCTGCTGCTCCCTTTTCTCTAAGCATCGATCCTCTCTATTGTTCTCCCTCCAAGCATTGATCTCCTCTCTCCTCCTTCAAGTGTCAAACTTATCTTCCCATGCGTCGATCCTTTTTCTACCCTCCAACCTTCCTCTCCTCTTTCTGATCTCAATGTCCCTTTTCAATCATTGATTTACTTAAAAAAACATCCTCCACATGCGTCGATCTGCTCTAAATCCTATGTCTTAACATTTTATCAATCTATTCTATTTTTATAGTTTTATTTTCATTCAATCAAGGTTTCTAACTTCTACTACATGGAAGGCAATGGCTTTTTTTAACTATCCCTTATGTGGTTGATGTGGTAGATTCCCAATCTTTTGCATGAGTTAAGGTGGGTGGAGGTGGAGTGAGTTGATGCAAACTAGGAGTGTTTATTCAAAATGATAGAAAGATAATTTATAAATGTAGTCTATAATTATTTCCCTACCCTATGTGTTTTGAACAGTATTGCATGCATGGATTTAGTTAGAGTGTAGGATTAGCACGTAGGCTAGGGTAAGGTGGTAGGTTAGGGTGGTTTTATTTTAATATTTGTAGTATATGGTTATGTAGTATATAGATTTGGTAGAAATTAAATATAATTAATCATCTCAAATTGTTTATGATTTATAATTAATTAATAATCTTAAAAATTACTTACAAAAAATATAATTAATTTAAAATAATTGAACTCTAAAACTATTTAGAAAATATAGTTTATTTAAAAGTTCTAAAATTAAATTATTGAAATAAAATAAAATTTCCTTTTTATAAAAAATAACTTTTTGACAATTTCCAATATTAATCCATTCATCTTATTAAATTTTCCCTATACTCAATTGTAAATCATGATAACTTTCCATAAATATGTTTCTACAAAAGGAAATAACTTTAATTAAATCATACCTTGTTTTCACATTTTCTCATCGATCTACCTGAGAGACTTTGGAAATCAACACAAAAGTTAAGTTATCTTGATAATCAACTTATTCTGACTAAATGAGGTCCAAATCCACTTAATGTATGAGTACTAGTCCACAATGCAGGAAGAGAGGTCATGACATCTTCCCCCCCTTAAATTGTGTATTGTCCCAATGCATTACAAAATTTTGATTAAGTTCATAAATTTAAAATAAAAATGGAAACATGTTTTTCATTTCTTTGGTGTCCTCCCAAGTTGCACTTCCTTTTTCATATTAATTCCACTATACCTTACACTAATCAACCTCTTTGTTTCACAATTAGTACTAGCACCTCTCCAGCACTCTGTATGGCTCTATTGTTATTCTATTGAGCTCTTAGACCTACAAGGTATTCTAATTTAAACTGTCTTTATTATTAGGCACATAATTCTTAAGAAGTGACACATGGAAGACATCATGAATGTGACTCGGCTATGGGGATAAGGCCAATCGATAGGCTCCTAGGTTGATTCTCTCTAGGATCTTGAAAGGTCTTATAAAGTGAGGAGCTAATGTCACCTTTTTCCTAAAGGTTATGTAACTTTTGTGTGGTCTAACCCATAAAAACACCATATCACCAATAAATAAGTCTCTTGAAGCTCTCTTCATATCTGCATAGCTCTTCCATATGTCTTATGCTTCCTTCAACCTCTACTTTATAACTTTCACTTGTTACTCCATGTCTTTCAACATTTCAAGACTAATTACTATTCTATCCTCAAGGTTATCCCAACTAAGTGGTGTTTGACAAATTCTACCATATAGAGATTCAAATGGAGCCATTCCTAAAGATGTTTAAAATGAGTTATTATAGGAAAAATCTACCAATGGGAGATAGGTTTCCATTTGGTTTGCTGATCTAGACAATACATTGTTAAGAGGTCTTCTACAACCTAATTTATCCTTTCTATCTGCCCATCTGTCTCAGGATGAAATATAGAGCTAAAGTTTAATTTTGTACCTAAAGGTAGGGTCATCCAAAACCTTGAAGTAAACCTATAATCTCTATCTGATATGATCTTTTTTGGAACTCCATGCAATCTAACCACTTCTTTCATAAATCAGTTGGCTAAGGTTGGTGCATCATCAGTCAAGTTCTTAGGTATGAGATGCACTACCTTAGTAAGCTTGTCCATTACCACCATAATAACATCATGCCTGTAGGGTTTCATAGCTAATCCTTGTATGAAATATATATTAACAACTTAACATTTATATTGTATAATGTCATGCAGATATAAAAATCCTATAGGATGTTGGTGTTATACTTTAACCCTCAAACATTCTAAACATCATGCCACATATAATACTATATTTATTTTCATCCCCTCCTAAAAGTATATTTTATTAATATCGGCATACAATTTGTTTACCCTTGGATGACTTGAATAGGGTGTATCATGAGCTTCAATCAAAATTATCTTCCATAAGTCTTCTACATCTACAACATAGATCTTATTCCTTTATCGAAGCAAACCCTCATCATCTAAGGTATATCCTTTAGTTCTTGGGTCTATTGAATTTTAATCTATCATCAATATAACTTAATTATACCAAGGATCTTTCTTTTGTCCTTTCATTGATTTCCCTTTTAGATTAAATCTAAGCATTGATATATTTATCAGGGGTCTTCTCCTACTCAAAGCATTGGCAACCTTGTTCACCTTTCCCTTGTTATACTCAATTTCAAAATCATACTTGCTCAAGAACTCCAACCACCTTCTCTACCTAGCATTCAGACTGGGTTGACTGAATATGTACTTTAGCCATTAATGGTTAGTTTTTAGTTCAAAAGTTTTATCAATAAGGAAATGTCTCCACTTCTTTAAGGCATGAACAATTGTCGCCAATTCTAAATCATGAGGGGCATAATTTACTTCATGGGTTTTCAATTTTTTGGACTCATATGCAATTATGCCATCATTTTGAATAAGTGCCCCTCCCAATCCTTTAATGGATGCATATGTTACAATAATGAAATGTCCATTCAGATCATGTACCTTTAAGTTGGGTGTCATCATCAACTTTTCCTTCAAAATCTGGAAAGCTTTATTACACTACTCTATCCATATAAAATTCTTACCTTTCCTTTGCAATGTCATAATCAGGTTGGTGATCCTATAAAAGCCTTCAAAAAATCTCTTATAATGTCCTACTAACCCCATGAAACTCGTTAATTCTAATGCATTCTTGGGAAATGGCCATTTTATTATTACATTTGTCATTTCTGAATCTATTATAGTTCCTTCTTTGGATATGATGTAGCCTAGATAGTGAATTTCCTTCTTAATGAATACACATTTGGACAACTTACCATATAGCTTAAGTTCTTTCAACCTTTGAAGAATCAATTGAAGATGTGCTAAGTGCTCTTCCTCATTCTTAGAGTAAACTAGAATGTCATATATGAACATCAAGATGAACTTATCTAGGTAATTATGGAACACACTATTCATTAAATTTATAAATGCTAAAGGAGCATTTGTTACCCTAAATGGTACTATAGTAAACTCATAGTGTCTATATCTAGTCCTAAAAGTAGTTTTTGGAATATCATCCTCCTTAATTGTTAGCTAATGATATCCTTATTGAAGATCTATCTTAGAGAAAACCATTTCTTCTTTCATTTTCTCATAAAGGTCTTCTATATAAGGTAGGGGATATCTAGTTTTAATTCTGATCTTATTCAACATTTTATAATCAATGTATAATCTTAGAGTTTCATCTTTATTTTTAACAAATAAGACTAGTGCTCCCTAAGGATACACACTGGGTCTCATCAATCCTTTACTCAAGAGTTTCTCTATCTGAATTTTAAGTTCCATCAACTTAGTTGTGTTCATTCTTTAGGGTGCTCTAGAAACTAGCTCGGCTCCAAGTACAATATCAATTGAGAAATCACTTCTTTTGAGAAATCGAATTCTCTCTTAGGGGGCATTCTAGTTAATTCTTTAAGAAACACATCTTCAAATTCCCTTAGGAATGGATACCCTTCCAAGGTTCATCCATCTTTTCTCTCATCACTATCATCTATTTTTACCATGAATATTAGAGCTCCCTTACTTCTCACCTTCTTCAGCTACATAGTTGATATGATTTCCACTTTTATGGGCTTATGACCCCCTTGAATCATGACCCATCTCCCCTGATCACTAAAACACCTAACCAAATAACTATAATATTATATTTTAGCTTGGTGCTTGGTGAGACAAATCATCCCCATTATTACATCATAGGCTCCTAAAGGTGCTACAAATAGGTCTAAACTTGTATCAAAATCTAGAAATTATATTTTTTTCCTTGGGCAGACATTAAGACACTTCCTTGACTGGCTTATCCCCATACTAGACCATCCGTGATGCATTCATGTGATTCACTAGAAGAGACATTTTTCTTACTAATTATGGAGAAATGAAACATTATGATGAATTGGTATCTATGAGAATTGAAATAGGTTTACCCAACAATTTATGTGTAGCTTCATCTAGCACATTCTGGTATCAATTTTGTCAATCCCTTACTAAAAAATTGATCCTTTACTATGGTCCTCTATAAGACTGATTGGCCCTTATCTAACCCTACATCCTTGAGAAATCTTGGGCAAAGTGATTTCTTCCACAAGAAAAACATCCTCCTACTAGAAATTTTGGTACTGGGTTCATCAGGGCATCATGAGAAATCTGTGGAGGATACATTGGGTGATTGTAATTCCTTTGATCATTCCTATTATTATCTCCTCCCATGTTTTTTTTCCTTCCAAAATTATTTCTCTAATTTTGATTTGGTGGGGGTACTCTACTTATTGGATTTATTCTTGGGTCTTCATCCACAACTTGCTCTCTCCCAAAATCTAGTTTCTTTTTGAAGGCTCTATTTCTGTCATTGTTAAAGTTTTGTTTCACCGTAGCTAGGGATTATAACTTCCATTCCTATTTTAGGGATTTTTATAGAACTTCCTTCATGTTCTTAGGGTTGTGCATATCTAATTTCACTCCTATGTTTCTATTCGGTCATAGGATGAACTTTCTACTCTAACCTCTTTCATCCTTTTGGTACATGAGCACATACTTAAGTGATTTGGTAAATCTATCTTAATACTATTGGAATGATATGCTTCTTGCCTTAGATTTTGAAATTTAGTCATCTTATCATCAAAGAATAACTAGGGTAACCATCTCTTCCTCAAATGGTAGTCAAACTGATCCTAAATCATATTTTCCTTGGCTTTTCTATTCAACTCCTTCATGTTAGTCCACTAGCTAGCTACCTCTCCTACTAATTGGTAGGATCCCAACAATACTTTAGTTGCATTAGTGTAGTTTATCAATTTAAAGTAATTATCCATCTTGTTTATCCAATTCTTAGCTCCACCTAACTATTTCCCATCAAACTTAGTGGGTAAAATATTCTTCAAAACCTTGATAAGATCAAAAAATGGAACTTCAATTTTGGGAGCTATAGCCTCCATTTCATTAACTGGTGGTGGATTTTCTTCATGCATATTATCAAAGTTAGGTTTCAATATGTTTTCTACATTTTCTTGCCTTGACATAAGATCATTAATCACCTACTCAAGTGAGTCTATTTTATCTCTTTGTTTAGTAAACAAATTGATGATGACATCTATCCCTATCTCTCTATTTTTTAGAACCTATTGTATAACTTTTTCGCTATTGGGTTCTACGTATCTCACATTTTCCTTTCAATTCCTAGTTGATCATCTAGGTCTTGCCATTTGGTTTCTTGATAGAAATAACATAA
>JARHVA010004542.1:130000-132500 GCA_037957365.1 Torreya grandis | reverse complement strand
GGAAATAATTTTTTCACAAAAAACATAAAGAATGGGTGCACAAATAGTTTTTGATGGTTTATATTATTCTTCTAATTCTTTTAAGTCCAGTCCTTCACACTTCCTATGTTGTGAAACTATATGAATATATATTCGAAGGCCTTTTTAAAGGAGAATTTTTTTCCCTAGAAGTTATTCATTATGATTTTAGAGTGGGAGTGTGATAAGGAAGTGTGAGTGAGAAATTTTCAAAGTATATATGGGTGTTTGGAAATGTTGAAACTATAAATAATGTCAATAAAGTCCTTGATAATGAAATATAAATTTAACTACAATATGAGATAATCGAGATATGAGGAAACCACTCACTCTTCTGTATTTTTATTAAATTCATTTTATATATGGCAATCTTGTCTTCCTTAAATATTGTTTACATTATTTCTTAAGCTCTATTTTCACGTTCAATTTCCCTTCAATATGTGTATTATTAATTTAAGCTATAAACACAATTTATGACTATTTTGATAAATATATGAGTAGCACATCATGCTAAACAATCAATTATTTTAATGAATCATATAAGATTCATGTGGTTAGATTAGTTATGAAATATATATGATCATTACATATAAATAATAGGAATATTGGAAACAAAACAATATGAAGAAATATGAGGGATATTAGAGGTAATACTATTTTGGGAAATAGGAGGAATTTTTGAATTGTAATATTTTTCAATAAATATGAAAATTATTACTATAAATATATTGTTGATAAATAAGATGAACACTAAAATCAATAGCATGTTAATAAATATGAGGAATGTCGATATATATAATTTTGCGGAATAATAGTGTTAAATTAAATTTGTAAAATAACTACATCAATTGAGATAAATTATCTAAAACATTCACCATGCCTTTAAATTTTTTAGGGTGATTTAGGAGTTATTTTACAAATTTAACAGTAAGTGTGTGTCTTATCTTGATAATAGATTGATAAGAATTTTGATCAAAATTATTATAAGCTTTAATACTCAAATAGCCATTATCCACATCATAAAGTAATCCACAAATTCTATCACTCTTTGAACATGTGCCTCATGGTAATCATCAAATTTTTTATTTCTATTCAAAAGATAACTGTTAAACTTGTTGACATTCACAATATTATCATCATTGGAATTAAAACACACATAACTCAAATTCACTTATTTTATTAAGAAAAATTTATTGTTACAGCATTAAATACATTTCTAAATAAAAGATTATTTTCAAAGTTTAACCTAAGATTAACCAAAAACATTTTCAATAATATATATTTATTCTTGATTAATCCGAGTATTTCTTCTTATTGTAATCTCATATATAATTAATTTAGGAGGCATAAAATAGAATTTAACATGTAACATATGTACATCACAAAATAAATACACTATGCTTTGAATAATACCCATGTTTTGGGGTGAAACATAACATAACAATTAGAGATATGATATATAGATCTAAGAGGACACATAAAACAAACCCTAGGTGAAATAAGAATCATTCTTAAGATAAAACCCTAAGTGTGTAAAAAGTGAGTTCGCCAATTGGTAGCTTAAATAATTATCTTAAAATTTAATTAAACATCATAATACATGTATAATATATTAATATTTCAAAATTAATTATTAAAGTAAATAAATAATTTTAGCAGTGTATTGTTAATAAATAATTATTTATTATTTTTGTCTAAATATATCCTTGAAAATTATGCTATCAATCATGTCAATAACCTCACCTAGAAATTTGGATTCAATTGGGATTTCATCAATATTTGATGTCAATTAGTATTCTCACAGGTGATTAAAAGTTACAAATTGAGTTGATGATTATGTTCACTTTCTTATTTTATGTGTGTAGACATTTTGTTCTTCTCCTATGTCTAAACTCAATGATAGTGGGTTGTCGTGTTCTAGTGTCATTGTCTACACCTATTAGGGATGTTTCTTGTTTGATAGGTCAGATTTGTGATGCCAATGTGGGTACTAAGGTCAAATATTTTGTCAAAGTAATTTCTCAGATAGAAAACTCTATGAAAACTGTAGACAATCTTTTGGACATGGCAAAGCACACTAAAGTAATATCCTTTGAGAATGAATCTCTTGAGGGGGTGATGTGTAATGAGGATTGGTTTGTGGCTAGGGGGTTGGTGTGTAGATTTATAAAATTTTGGCCTTACCTTCTTGATATTCATCAATGGATCTCTAATTCATGGTAGTTGTCAATGGTGGACAACATGGAACTCTATCTTTGTTTTAGAGGTTTCTTTATTGTGGCTTTTTATAATATTATAGATAGAAATAATGTTATTAAGGCCAAATATTGGTGATGGGATAAACACCTCTTCTTTTTGAATCCTAAGTTTGCTAATTTCAACCATCTTCTCAAAAACCTTTGCTTTAGACCTCTTTGGATTCATTTACCTTATGTACCCCTTAGTTTTGGTCTGAAGCTTGCCTATTGGCCATTGGTGATTC